>JANHFO010002851.1:359094-369755 GCA_032468095.1 Pareas carinatus | reverse complement strand
AATGAGGACCCAGATTGTTGGGGGCAATATGCTGATTTCTGTAAACCGCTTAGAGAGGGCTATAAAGCACTGTGAAACGGTATATAAGTCTAACTGCTATTGCTAGACTGCAGCCACACAAGGTATATTGGGTGTTTGAATATGGGCACATGTAACATCTCTGGTCTGTGAACTGTATTGGGTGCCAATTTTCCCCCCAGGTCCAATTAAACTTGTTGGTTATAACCTATAAAGACCTTCATGACTGATGAGGTCTAAGAGGACTGCCACTGCCTTATGGAATTTTGTTCCCAAGGAGATGAGGCAGGCTCCCACTCTCCTGGTCTTCTGTAAAGGGGTTAATAAATATATCTGCCACCTTGAGTAGAGATCCCAAAGTAGTACATAGTCATGGACTTTGTTGGTGCCATTGGAAACCTCCTTTTGTCTTACTAATTTTAACAGGGTGTAATTATCCTTGCCTCCTTGAATATTTTTATAATTTTTAATTACAAAAATTAATTCTAAAATTCTAATACTAACATTTTAATTTTTATATAATGTTTTAAATTGATGCTTTATTGTACACCACCCACTTCTTTTAGGGTGATAGCAGTTCAGAAATGTAAAATATAAATAAATAAAACTAAAACAAATGAAAACAAAAAGACCAGATACCTCACCAGCAATCAACACCCTGATAAACAGAGATTAACTCCTGTATTAACAACTAGACAAACAATCAAGCCGTAAACAATACTGTAATTAAGAAACAACCAACTCAGATTAACTATCAAGCAGTAAACAAAAAAACTGTCAAGCAGAAAACAATATCTTCACCAACGATGACAAGAAAAGCTATTGTATAAAAACAGAGAAGAAACCCCACTCTCTTCTAGCACTGAAGATTTACCTAGTTATTAATCCCAAGGGTGCTGTTTAAAAGGCAACTGGACATTTAGACAGATAATGAAATGCCTGCAACAGTGCACCAAGAACTGTACAGTTCAAACCTGAGCTACATACAATACTCAGCATAAATGAGTACACCCCAACAGATTTATCAGAAAACCTTTCCTTTCAGAATCAACATTTTCTATGGCACACTATACTACAAAATACTCCCACAAATGTGGGCCATTGTTTACAAACAAGGTTTGTTAATTTGTACACACAAAAAGTATTTTTCCTAACAAATTCATTCAAGACCATGTTGTAAAAATGAATATACTCCAATGAAAGTCTTAGGAGCAAAAGCAAATACAACAAAATTCTATACTCAGCTACAGGCGAGTCTAATGATTCATTACGTAGATGTCCAGCAGACAGTTGATTATAAAAGGGCACTACTTAACAAAGCAAATTCCTTCCCATTTCATGCTGTCAGCAATGGCACCACATAATTTCTTTACACAAGAAAGGTGAAGGCTACAGGAAGATCAGCAAAGCTGTACTTATTAGTCAGAATACTGTAACAAAAGTGGTACAAAAATTTAACAAAGATGGAACGGCAACCATCTCACAGAGACATCCAAGCCTTCCATGAAAGTTAACACATTAACAGGAGCGTCTTCTGATGAGATGGGTTGAAGAAAATCACCATGCAAGTTCACTGTAGTTAGCTAAAGAAGTTGGAAGCTAAAGTGGGGTGACTGCTTCCCATGACACTATAGAGTGTACCCTTCAAAGGGATGGCATGCATGGGTGTTATTCACAAAGAAATCTCTCCTAAAACCCATGCGCAAAAAAGCCCACCTAGGTTTTTGCCAGGGCCCATGCTGAAAAAAAACGACTATTGGGTCACTGTACTCTGAAGTGATGAATCAAGATAAATGCTTTTGGAACTGATGGGTTTCAAAACTGTATGGCATCGCAAAAGTGAGGAGTACAAAGAAAAATGCATGGTGCCTATGGTGAAACATGGTGGTGTCAGTGTCCTTCTGTGGGGCTGCATGAGTTCTGCTGGTGTCGGGAAACTACATTTCATTAACGGTATCATGAATTCACAGATGTACTGCTCTATATTGAAAGAGAAGATGCTACCATCACTCCATGCCCTTGATCGTTGTGCAGTTTTCCAACATAGCAATGATCCAAAACACACATCCAAGGCCACTGTTGCATTTCTGAAGAGCAGGGTAAAAGTGATTCAATGGCCACGTATGTCTCCTGATTTTGAACCCAATTGAACACCTAGGGGGAATTCTGAACAGACAAGTTGAGCATCACTCTCCATCCAGCATCCAGGCTGTAAAAGAGGTCGTTCTTGAAGAATGGAAAAAGACAGATGTCGCAATATGTCACCAACATGTTCATTCCAAGCCTAGAAGATTTGGTGGTGTCCTTACAAATCATGGAAGTCTTACAATATACTAGATGTAGCATTTTTTGTTATGGGGTGTATTCATTTTTGTATTGAATTTGAGTAAAACTGAAGATTTTATAATCTAAGTTATATTATTCACCTTATTTTCATGTAATGAGCTAAACTAATAACTTTTGTCAACATTTTGGAAATGGTTCTTGTGTTCATTGGAATAATGATTGAAATCTTACTTTTCAAAGGGGGTGTACTCATTTATGCTGAGCAGTGTATATTCTCTTCTATTGTTAATATACTATGCACCAATCTTTGTAAGATAAACATCAGAATTAATGAATAATTAAGTTAGTTTCTGCTTCATTACTTGCAATATAGCTGACTAAATGTATGTATAAGGGTAAGACATGACAACACTGTGACTTTTTCACTCCTTTTCCTATACAGATACTTACTAATTCTGCAGTCAGGACCAGCAAACCCAGGTGCACATTCACAGCGAAACCAATTCACACCATCAACACAGATACCTCCATTGTAACTGTAAAAATAATAAATCTATCATCGCAATGAAGGCTGTCAACAGTTTTTCAAGCTGAGAGAACATTAGTTCTTGAATAAAATAATGTGCTGAAATGCAAATTTATTTCTATCCATATTCACTGTATTACTAGTCAACATTGCAAAATTCAAGTAGTGTATTTAATTTATAATGCATGCCTATTAAATAAAACAATTGTGTTGTCTTAATTTCTTAATTTAAGATTAGTTAATTAAATCTTCAATCACATTGAGCAAATGACTTCTATTAATAGAAGCAGCATATAAAGAATGTTAATAATGGGTAATAACAATTTTTGATTTAAACTCTCCAAATTCTATTAAAGCAAAAAGAAAAAATAGGTAGCTACGCTATATTTTATAGAAATATAAAATAGATTTTTATTTCAAATGTAAAAGACATTTTAGCAATGTGACTATATAATTCAATGGTAATTAATCCAGCCATTTGGTTTAGATTTTACTTCCAAACAAAGATAGAATTTTAGAATTTCATGACAGGACATTTTGAATGCAATTATATTAAGTTGCACAATTTCATAAACTCTGTAACCCCAAGGAACTAAGAAAGGCATGAGAAAGCCTTTTAAAAATTATTCATTTTGTGGTTGCGAAGAGCTGACAGTGATTTAATGGCATATAATCTACATTACTGATCCATGAAGGGATATTGGGGAACTTTAATAATGAAGATTCAAATAAGAAGCATTTTCTCAAAAATCTGAAAAAATACTGTATGTAAAGCTATGTAGATAAAGCTGGAAAAAAATGCTGAATTGCGTATTTGAGCATTTAATGCTGGTGCACAAAACCAGAAAATTCAAAAGAAAATTTGCGAAGACACAAGCTAACACTGAGGTAGAACTATGAGATCATAGTAGCCAGAGTTATTATGAGTAAACATGAAATCAAGAGACATATCAAAAAGAACACCTTTTTTAGAGTAAGGTTAATACTGTGTGATAGTGGAAAAAGCAAATTTCTTACTTTCATTTATACATAAAAATATTTACAATTTTGTCAGTTCTTTTCTAAGTGGTCATAGAAAGGATGAATGCCCCAAAAGGCAGAATACAAATTGAATGAAATATAAAACACATGATAAATCCATGCCTAGGAATGAATGTTTACACTTACATACTTACACTTATCTCTCTCTTCAAAACCAGTATTATATGAAAGGTATAAACAATGGTCTGCACTTCATGTTTTAAAAGCTAACAAGTCAAGATTCATAATCTTTTGACATTATTTGCAGTAAAGGTACCTATTCTTTTACAGTGTATGAAATACATAGGCTTGTTTTTTATTTGTAGAAAATCTGGGCATGAAAAATCTTGCTTGCTTCCTTCCTCTTCATGTATAATCATGCTAACATTTCATTAAATTATACAAATGTAACCTCCAGCTTCAAATATAGAAAACAATTTTTTTTAGATGACCATAGATTCTTTCTAGACTCAAAATCAATGGTTAGATCAAAACAGATATAAGAATTTTTGGAACAGTTTAGATTAACTTCCCTAACTTGATTACTTCCAATTACATTAAATTACAATTCCCTTGACAACATTAACAATGTATTGTGGAAGCTACACTCAACACGTCTGGAAATATCAGTGTCCGAGGGAGGAAAATATTACACTAGGTTTTCACAGATTCAGGTGCTTTGCAACTTACGACTTGGTCATTTAACTATCTTTCAATAGCTACTTATGTTTTTGAAGTTATGACCGAAGTTAGGAAGTTCTACCTCAGTGTTAGCTTGTCTCTTTGAAATTTCCTTTTGAACTTGAGCATTAAATGCTCAAATACGCACATGAAGTTATGGTTATATGATCGCATTTTGGGTACTTGGCAATTGGCTCACCTTTATGGCCATTTGTAGCAGCCCAAGGTGACCTATTTTTTTGCTGGTTTCAAGTATTTATTTCTGGCTTCTGGCAAAAAAAATGCCCAATGGGGGAAAACTGAACAGCTTAACAGCCACAGCTTCACTTAAAAATTGCTGAAAATATGTCAAAAAATTGGATTTGGTCATGTAATGCCTCAATTTACAACTACAATGACATAATTCCATGCCCAATTATGGTCATAAATCAAGGATTATGCGCATTATAAAAGTCTGCACTGGTATTATATCAATATTTATCACTACTAAGACTGTTTTTTTTCTTTAATTTATAGCCTGTTCTGTAGCTAATAAAAGTACAAAGTAAAAATTGCAAAGTTAGAATACCAGCTTAAAATAACAATAAAATAAATACTAAAATAGTCTGACAAATAAAAACTGGAATAAAACTGCCTTAAAGATTTCATACTCAACAGAAAGTGTAAGTGACCGGGGAAAGAAGTGAAGTCAAGTCTAAGTTTCAAGGGATCACATTCCTGAGCTAGAAATCTCTTCCCCACTTCTCCTATTCTAAATATGGACATCAAATAATTATATCAAAATAATTTTATTTTAAATAGGATTATTCAATTAATTTTCTTTTGAACTAATTTACCTTTACAAAAACTTTGCAGCTACCAATTTCATACAACGGATTTCTTAGGCGTATAAACCAGTTTGTAAACAAGTATAGGAAAGTCCTTTTGGTAAGCCAGCACAATTACTTAAGATGGATGAGAAGATTTTGAATCAAGATCATTTACTTTTATTGATGTATTAAGTATTTTGAAAAAGAATTATCATTGAGTACTCACCATGGGTGTGGATTGCAATCATTAATATCTAAAAAGAGAAAAGTAAAATAATTACTCATCTGAAGTATATAAAAAGTATTAAATGTAGACCATATCTGAGCAATTCCATTTAATGTTTGTGCATATACAAAGTTTCTGTACAGTATGTACAAAAATGTTTTTCCAACAACATTCAATAGTGATGGCAAATATATATAAATATATATCCCAATTTGTTTTTATAGTAGTACCATATACAGTAGTACCGACTCTAAAGTTACAAGAAAGTGTTCTGGCAAAATAACACTAGTTCATTGTTAAACATGTAAACAGGAAACTCTTTTTCACATTGAAAAATGCTAAGTGGATGATGGGAGTTAAAAATCTTGTCTGCTAGATTTATATTTTGATTTTTCTCTGGGAGCTCTAAGTAGATTCTCTCTTCACCACCAGAGGTGAAGTTTGTTGGCTTGAGAGTTTGTTGCTGGTCCAAAGATAGTTTCTTAGTTAAAGAGGGACTTGAGCCTGGATCTTCTCAGTCTCAGTTCAATATATGAACTCATGTAAAACACATTTCTTCCCAAGCCTCATCCTTTGCCTCTAGTTGGGTCTAGTTTTCAATATCAGAATTTAGGAAAAAATTGAAGTTAAACAATGACATCATAAATATTTTAATATTATTAATAATAATTTCAAACTTAACAGTAGATTTTCCAGCTCTACTTTATACAGTACATGCAAAAGTTTTACAAGAAATCCAAGCTTGTTTTTGATCTTAGAACATTGATCACAAAGATATTGAGGTGATTTCTAGAGGTTTTAAAAGTGATTCTTCCACAATTGGGGTTCTCCAAATATTTCCTTTGCTTATGATCCCCTTCCCAGCATGTCTAATAAACATAGAAGGTATAACAAAATTGAAAGGTGTTAACTTGGGAAAGTAGATCTAAATGTACACCAAACTATTGACATCATTAATGTAGGGATATTCTCTGTGTTGTTTTCCAATAAATAACTGGCAGAGACGATGGTACCCTTAAAACCTTTACCTTTGTACCAATTAGCGTAACAAAATGTTACGCCACAATGAAGAACCACAGTATAAACAATTCATACAGAAGCCAAGCCACTGTTATCTACCATTTAAAACTGAATGTTAACAATCACCATTGTCTGTATTTTCTGGCACAAAAACCCAATAATCAAGATAGAGATTATCAAAATAATTTCAATGCAAAATTAAAAGATTAAGACCAGATGTGAAATTTAAAGTAAGCTTTGCTTTGAGTCAAAAACTAACGCTCAACCATACAGAATGCTAATAAAATGCTCAGATATAATATTCAACTAAGCTATTCTAATAAAATGTTTAATTCAATATGTAAAAACATTTTAGTATAAAACTCCACTCTTAAGCATTCATCATAATAAATGATCTGGGTATGCTACAGGACTAAGAACATTATCCTAAAACAAACAATAATGACACTTACTCTGGGTACAAGTGCGTCCTTCCCAACCTTCTTTACAAATGCAAGAAAAGGAATCTCCACTGCCAACACAAGTTCCACCATTCAAACACGGATTAGGAATACAGCTGCTGTTCTTAGCTTTAAGAGAATTTTTTAAAAAAGAAGTTTTTTTTAATCATAGGGACTTTCATTCATAATATTAACTGAAATGCCAAATAAGAATCTACATTGTTACAATCATTTTAATCTAGACTATGAAGTGGATTAGCACAGTAGTCAAAATAATTAGCTAATAACCCAAGTTCAAGATAAAATTCATTTATATTTTGTTTAATTACTATCATCAAACCAGCCAGGCAGACTCCTTTGAATGGGAGTCCATAGTCTGATCAATGTTCTTGCTAGCACCATAGATAAGCTTTTTGATAGATTTCAGTTTTTCAATCTTACAAAGCAAACTCCCAACACATTATCTAAAACTAGCAATCGTCACAAAAAGGAAGTCAAATAAATAAATATTCTAAAATTTCAATTTACAATCCAATAAATATTGATAAATAAAGTCCACGTAGACCAAAACTCTTTCGCTCCTCAATCATTTCTAAGAATATAAAAACAGGTCCTGAGATCAAAATATTTCAAAACCAGTATTCCAAACTATTCAAAATATTTAATTTTGCAGTTTAATTTTGCAAAGTTTATCAAATAGTTAACATAATCATTATTTCTGTCCATCTACATTGAGGTAACTTTGTTCACTTCCAACAATGTTCACATGGTCATATTTCAACAGGGCTTGCAAGGGGTTATGTGGGTGGGTATTTTTTAGTTGCCAAAGTGTTGCATTTAACATAGAAGGGAAAGACAATGTTGTGAAAGAGATGGAGCTGCATCATGCAGAATGGCTGCTTTTGGCCTCCATAGAGCTTTTGGATAAGGTGTGCATGTTGCATTTGTTTTTAAAAAACTATTAGACACTATTTCAGAGCATACATTATTCTATTTATTTATTTGCTTATTTATTTATTATGAAATTTATTTGTCGTCCATCTGACTCGGTGGGGCTTACAGAATAAAAACATTAAAAACTTCAATTATAAGATAACAAAGCAGATAAATAAAATCATTAAGACAAAAATGGTGAACGAGGGAGCTGGATTTTTATATATTTCCTGCCTCAAAACAGTGAGAAATGATAGTTTTTATTTGGAGTAATGACAGTTAAAAGAGCTTTGGGGCTATAAAAAAGATTGGTATCCTTAGGACCGATTATTCAATTCTACCTTAATGGAGAATAACCATCACAATTCCCTCTTTCTCTCCCCCACCCCACCCTTCATTTTTATGCCAAAACAGTGCCCCTCAAATATAATCAACACTAGTACACTGTTTTACATAACAAGACTGTTTCTATATCATAGAATGAGGAAGGAAGAAACAGACTACCTATATTAGCTTCTGAGCTAAGTTATTCTCTTGATTTAGAGACAATATAACTAAGTAGATTAAGCATTTACCAATGTTGCAAGTGCTTCCTTTCCATTCTGGAGGACAAGAGCAACGAAAAGTATCACCATCATCGTAACATGTTCCTCCATTTGTACAAGTATTTGCATCACACTGGTACTTACCTAAAATATCACAAAAGCAAATTAAAGCAGCCTATCAACTATACTATAGAATTCACTGCTATAGAAGGTAGTGCTATCCTGTTACATGAGATTATGTATACCATTAGACCTTGAATACAATTTACTTTCTACTTCAGGTGTGCAGTGCTTCACATTCAAAGACAAGAATACCTCTCTACTTGGGAGAATGCTACAGCTACGGAGGGCAGTTGCATAATCCTAGGAAAACATGGAGCTGTTTTAAGAAGCTGCAGAGAGATGCTATTTCAAGTGCTTCTACCTGAAGTGAAGCACCATTTTTCTGCATTGCCTTTTCTAAATAAAATTATCTGTGAAAATAATTGGCATTATTTCATGAACATTAATTTTAAATGGTTAGTAGACAGAAGCTATAATTTATAATTTGATAGTTTATTATACTCTTTCCTGTATCCAAATCATTTCATTTGCTAGGCTTAATTGTAAATTACTTTTTTCATTACATTCTTTTGGCAATTTCTAAAAGTTTTCTTTTCAACTTTTGAATATTTTAAGTAGCAAACAACCTACAACACACTTACTTGAATGGCATGTTTTTCCCTTCCAGCCGTTTTTGCACGCACAATAGAAGTCATTCTCTAAATCAATGCACTGGCCTCCGTTGTGACATGGATTTGGTGAGCAGTCATTAAAATCTGCAAAATTCATAAAGGATTGAACAAAAAATGTCTGTGAAAAGAAGAATCTTCATAAATAAACAATAATCCATTAAGCCAAACTTACTCTAGTCTCATTTTATCTGGATTTAAATGTCATAGATCCCTGGATAACTTTGAATAAATTAACGCGGGTCACAACTTATTTGTATGATGAAAGTCCAAGTTCTATTAATTAAATTTCAATGAACAAACAATTACTGCTGCGTTTGTATAGTGTGTTAGGTTAAAACCAAACTGAAATACTTTGCTACTTAGCTTGATAGAGAATCAGTGTAAAGTTGCTAAAGGAGAGCAAAAGAAGTCCAGTTTCAAGTCCCCACTATTCATATGGTAATTCAACGCCAATCACTCTATACAACAAAAGCCTATCTCACAACCTATACAGCCTATAACCCTCCAAAATTCAGATTTTTCTTACATGAGATTTAAAAATATCGAATTCTATCTGATTGATTTGCAACATATTGTCTCAGATTAGCTAGAAATTCTTGTTAACTTTGATAATTCTATTTTGGTTGACTTTTATTGATATTTAACATTAATAAATGTTTTAAAATATGTTTGTTACATGATTATTATTAGGATATATAATGATATCTCTATTGGAATATTATAATAGAGGAATTATTTTTCTTCTTAAAAACGCACATTATCTAATTTTTATAGTCTTTAAATCCTTCTTTTTATATTCCCCCAGTTCTATTCGTCTGTATCTTTAAAATTAATCTTGTATCTTGACATGTCATTGAGAATTAAGAATACAAACCTACATTTTTTCATAAGTATCAAATAAAATCCCTGAGAACCACAAGTGACAAAAAATATTTCAAGAAAAATATTTTAATATATTCATATTTAGCTATACTCCGGGGAAAGTTTGGGGAAAATGGCCGCCAGGAAGCAGCCTCCATAGCATCGGGGCCAGGAGAGACGAGGCTCCAACGGTCTGGAATGTGGGGATGGGCCCATGCCCGATTCCCCTGAATGGGGGAAATTGCTCTAGACCCTTTGCCCTCCCCAAAGAAGACATCAACGGGCACCATTCAGGAGAGCAAAGAGCTCCCACAACCAGGCGGTGATGATTGAGGCGACACGAGGGAATAGAGAAAATGGCGGCGAGGACAGAGAAAGCGGAGATGGTGGCAATGGCGGTGACGCCAAAGGTCGGATCCTGCCCGGTTGGAGGCAACGAGCAGATCGGGGATGACGGTGACAGGGGTCCGGAGATGGAAGAAACAACGATCTCCGGCAGCATGGCTTTATTCCAGCTCCGAACTGCCTACATGCTGGGGTGGCCTGAAAGCCCAGGGCCTTG
>JANHFO010002851.1:328406-342039 GCA_032468095.1 Pareas carinatus | reverse complement strand
AACTAGAAAATCAACATCTGGGCTAGTTATAATGCTTGGGAATGCATTAATCCATTGGAATTCAATTAGACAACAACGTATTAGTTTGTCTACTATGGAAGCTGAATTCTCATGTTTGTCTGTTATACACAAAACTATTATACTTCAAACAATTGTGTTTAGACTTTTGAGTTAAAGGTGGATAAACCAATAACAGTGTTTGAAGATAATCAGGCAGCAATAAAATTGGCTTCAAATGCTAAGGTAAATACCAGATCGAAGCATACGGATTTGCGATACCAGAATGTAAGAAAGTGTGAAGAATAAGCTGATAATGCTGGAATATTGTGAGAGCAAAGAAAATATTGCTGATAACTTCACAAAGGCTCAAAGTGTCCAGACGCAGGAAGAATCATGCAGGAAATATGGTATGGCATTGTAATTCTTTACATGTCAAGCGTAATGTATATATATGTAATATATGTGTACTATTTTAAACCAAAGGGGAGAATGTTAGAGTTATATGGGTTATGGTCCTTTTAAGAACGTAACTGATTGGTTTACAAAATGGATGACTAGTTGAGTCATGCTGAGTCATGCTAATTGCTTAGAACCAGGATGTTTATTATAAAAGCAGGTGACTGGAGAGCACCTTCTTTCCTTCGATATTCTACGACTCTGCTTTGCTTCTGTGTTTGATCCTGTGTGTTGCCGCTGAAGATTGCTGACTAACTTTGATGGTGAAATTGCTGGTGAAGACTACTTGCTAACTTGATTAGTAAAAAGGACTGCTTAACTGTGTATGATAACTGGACTGTTGACTTAGAAGACTGGGCTGTGTTTAACTTCCTGTTTATAAAGACTTTTATACCTACTGTACCCTGTGCCTGTGTGATACTGGTTTCCATCGCTACTTTCTAGCCCACAGTGTTTTTCAATACACACACCATCTGTTTGTTCCTAACATTGGTTCTAAGACTAGGGTGCTAACAAGCCCTACAGGTGCTAAAAATATCAAATGCCATCTTGAGATACATTAGCAGAACCAAAGTCCAGATCATGAGAGATGTTTGTACCATTACTGCTCTGATTAAGCCCTATCTGTACCTGTACGTTCAGTTCAAAAAGAACAGTGACAAAACAGGAGTAAGTTATGAGAAAAGGTACTACTAAGACAGTGAAGAATGTGTAAACAAAACTCAACCAGAAACAATTAAGGTATCCAGATAAGTTTAGTTCACAAGAATAATTGATTAATGGAGATGCCTGAAGAACTTTCACACAGAATAGGGAGGGGACCAATTCTCTATTGACTACTAATGCATTAAAACTGTGAGGATGGAGGTTTAGGTTAGACATCAGAAGAAAATTCCAGACAGTATGTGCTGTCAGTCCGTATAATAGGCTGCTACATGGTGTGGTGAATTCTTCAATTGAAGTCTTCAAAGAACATCTGGATTGATCATTTACCACAGTTTCTATAATAGATGTGGTACTGATCAGGAGTTGGATTGGATGTCATGTAATGTCACTTCCAACTTTTAAGATTTTATCAATGTTGACTCTGCTCATCAACTGACTCTCTATTGACATAATGGAAAAATTGATCACTATTACTATATGATTAAGGTTTAATGCTGTGTTTAAAACTGAGTCTTTCACATATACTTTTTTACATTTCTAAATTTTAATTCATGAGGGGATCAACTATACCTAGTTGAAAGCAGTTGAAAGGGAAAATTTAAGGAATGTGAGTGATAAAGAAAGTAGAGGATCAAGAATGACTGATCTGCTGACTGAATGTGGATTGAATACAAAATGAATGACTGATACATCTGTGAGGTTATTTGATTATACAGAGAAAATGAATGAGGAATGAGAAATGAGCCATATAACAAATATATAAAGAAAGAACAGCATCAAAAAGATCAAAAAAGTTGCATAGTACTTAGATGTAAATAATGAAATCTTTGAAAAATTGTGAGAATGTTAAAGTTTAGAATAGTAGTTCTCAAAATCTGCAGAACTGTACAGTCTAGGGCTGATCTCAAAAGTTATATTACCTGAGGCTGATCAAAATATATATTAACCTTCCACATTAGACCAGCACATTGAGATTGCATAGGCTCTGATAAATTAGAACTAGTATTCTCCCAAGTGCTTCAAATGCTATTACTATTTGGATGCCACACAATTATAGAGTTGAAATATAATTACAAGAATCTGTAAACAGCAGGTTTGACTCAACTCAGTGAAAAAGAAAACATGTTCAAAAATTTCAGAAGCTATTTAGTGATAAAGTAATAATTCTGTCATTCTCTTAAAAAGGCATTCAATTAAGAAAATCAAGACTGATTCTTTAATTGTATATGTGTTGGGTCAAGATAGTTGCATTCAGGTGTCCTTGCCATCGAAAACATAATACAATGCCTGGAATTAACAGGACTCCAATACATACATACCCCCAAAGTATGGATCCAAAGTTATGTACATGGCACCATTGTCATAATAAAGGATCAAGTACAGATCAGACACAAAACTATCAACAATATCTTCAAAGGAATAAAATTCACTAGGGAAGAAGAAAACAGCAACGTGCTAATCTTTCCTGGATATCCTCACCAGCAGAGGCAGTAATAGCAATTAGAAACACAAGTTTATTGTAAAACCACCTACAACGACCAAGTGCTCCACTACCAAAGTACAACCCAACCTCCCACAAGATAAGCTGTGTAAGAACACTATTTAGAGAGCATAAACACACTGCAGCAACCCCTGAACAGCAGGAAAACGAAACAGAGCATGCATACATCTTCCAACAAAATGGATATTCATGCAACTGTCAAAAACTACCTGACCACTCAAGCCAATATGGCAGAACCAACACAAGTTGTGAAAAGGATAATATTGCCATACATAAAAAATACCCCAGAAACCACCAACAGACTATTACAATCACATGGCATCACCATAGCACACAAACCAACTAAAGCTCTCCAAAACATCCCGAGTAAACAAAAGACCCAGCAGCCCAAGAAGAAAAAACAGAAGTCATCTTCAAAATAGAGTGTAAGGACTGCAACAGCCACTATGTAGGATAAACAAGCAGAAGATGAGCAGAGTGTATTCATGAACACCAACTAGCAATTGGAAGACATGATGAAATGCCTTGATTTCACAATACATGGACAGACTTAATCAAAGCTTCAACTGGGAATTGTCAGCATTCTAACAGTCCAATAATCAAATATCAAACAATATCCCAAACAATCTAACAGTAAACAGCCTAATCAAGGAACTACCATATACAGTATAAAAATGAGAGCAAACCTCATTCCTTGCTAGCATTGTTGATTGCAACTAGTTTGATAATGAAACTTCTGCAAGTTTCAAGCTCAGAGAGAATCAAGAACCCACAAGTTCAACTCTTAGCTAAATATTTTCTTCTAATGTATTCCTTTGATTACTATTTTTTATCTTTATTTGTCTCATTATATAAGCAGCTGTTATGTCAAATATGCCAATTAGCAAAAAAATAAAAAAATAAAAATAAAATTGGATAACACAAGGAATTTGCAAAAGAAAATTTAGTAAAAAAAAGTATCTTATTTTGTCCAACCAATGGGCTCCAAGTTCCAAGGAATGCTAGATATGTTTTTCATTCCTTAAAACAATTAATTTAACAACAAAAGTAGAGAAAGATTCCATGTTTATTGGATCACTGAATGTTTAAAAGTAGTTTTAATGCTGGAACTTTAATTTGCAGTAAATGACAAAATTCTGATTATAGGAGACCACTGTATTCTCTATTAGGTTAGACTGCTCTCAAAGTACTGGGCACTGCATTTTAAAAGTGACATGGAGAAGCTGCATTTACTATAGAGGAGAACCACTGGCTTGATAAAGCATTTGGAAATTAAACTCAGAGGAATAGTGAAAGGGATGGAAATGTTTAAAGTTACAAAAGAAAAGACTGAAGGGAGAAACAATACAGTGCAGTCCTTGTTTTAATATCCATTTATTCAATGATTGAAATTATAATACAATACTGACTTATGACTTGTCCTTGAAGTTTTGACTCTTACATCACTCCTGTGATCACATAAATAAAATTCAAGCCCACCTGCATTTATATCTGCCTGCCTAATGGCTGCTGCCAGCTACCCCTGCTAATCAATTCTGCTGCCACATCAAATGCCACTGCTGTACCAGCTTGGGCCTTCGTCATGCCACCCTTTGCGCCATGCTACCAAGACCCTGGAGATGGCCTCCATTCATGCCCCAGCCAGGCCTTCTTCATTTAAGAAGGACCTGTTTATAAAGGTCCTAGTTTGAAGCCAGCACAGCTGGAGCCTTTTTCTGCACAACTGCCTTTTTTCAAGTATTTTTGAGAACAGAGTAAATACCTGTTTTGTGAGAAGTAGCATAAGCTTGCTGGGAGTTAAATATTTTTGATAATCTTACTATCCTTAAATAATAAGCTATAACAGTTCTTAACTCATGTTCCCTTCTGTGGTATTAATTTTTTCCCTGATAGTATTTTTATTGTGGGGGTGGGAATAATTTGTCTTTCATTTACTCCAAAGAGCAGCTGTTTATAAACAATAAAAAAAATAACACTAGCATTTCATGAAAAGATAATATCCAAGTTGCTTGAATGTTTAGACAGAATGTAATGTTTTCAGATTGATAGTTCACTTTGTTGCAGGGGTCAATAATTTCTGTTCTCTACATTCTGTGTATCTCCTTTCCCTTTCTTTTCGCTCTTCTTAATCTGTTAACTGCCTCTCTCCAAGTTCTCTTGGCTTCTGCCCAAACCTTTGTTATTTGTCTTGGTAGAATATAAGTAAACTACCATTTCATTAGAAAGACAGTGACTAATGAGACTGCTAGAGGTAACAAGGCCTTTATCTTGCTCCTGGTTGGAACTAGGTGAGGCATGTCTCTTAGACGACAATTCCTCAGTGCCAATAACGGCACAACAGAAATATGAGGACTCCCTGCAGACAGAATGGTTGATCACTCTCCCCAAGAGATGAAGAACCATCGGATATCGTAGGAAGCTTAGAAGATGATGAGGGAGTTATAAAGGTATTATAGTTTCTTTGGGAGCTTGCTCCCCAATATGGCTTGAAAACAAGAATAATTGTGACCCTATTCAGTAAAAATCTTACCAGTGTTATAGATTGGTAAGAGCTGTTTACAAGATCTGAATAGCCTTGGTGTAGTTGCATAATCCATGTGTGAATCACAGAGACCCAGCCATTTTGTTGCTAGAGGCCATTTTCTTTCTAAATAAATACTTCCAGAAAATGAGAACTGATAATAATGATGTAATGCCATCCAAAAGGATGGTCTGGTGTTTTTTTTTTTGAAGTGTCAAACCTTTAGGGTACAATGCAATTGTTTTACTTGCTATAAAAAAGGGTATAAAAATTCCATCCCCAAATTTCACAGAATGAAATTTAGAGATGCACTGAGGATTGCAAAAAAAAAAAGGCTTGACAGTCACATGTAGTTACCTATTTCTTATTTGTTTTCTTAAACAAAGCTTCACTGCTTATACAACACTTCAGAGACCAAGAAACCAAATATTTACAATGCTGACTATTTTTTAATTACAGGTGTATTTACAAAAACTCGCTTACAAAATTTACACATACATTCTTTGACTTCTAAAAAAATTAATGTCATTAAAACATCCTACTATGTCTTCTAGTCTTTACAAACTCTTCCTGAAGCTTAATTATTATCCCAGATCTTTAGTTCCTTCAATGGATAAGTAGAATACTGTAATGAAAAGATATTCTATCTTGTAGCATTGTATTTAAGCTAAGGGCAGATATGTTTCCCTGAAAATAAGAACTTAACCGGAAAATAAACCCTAGCATGATATTTCAGGATGCTCTTAATATAAGCCCTACCCCCAAAATAAGCCCCAGTTAAGATCGTCAGCCAGACGGACACATTTAGTACCATATTTCACCCCAAATAAGACCTAACCAGAAAATAAGCCTTAATATGTCTTTTGGAGCAAAAATTAATATAAGACCTGGTTTTATTTTCGAGGAAACTCAGTATGCATAATACTAGCCATTCAGAAATCATTTATACAGGGCAAAATGTTTAGCAAGGCGGCTACTTTTCATTAACAGATATATCACACAGATTGTACAGTATATAAATTTCTCGCTAGGATCTAATTACAGAACAACAGTGGGCTTAATTTAGCATTAATCTAATTAATCTGTCTTCACACAGAAGAAAAAAAGCTTATCAGCCTATCAAAGGCAACACTGTAGAAGAAAGAACAGTAATGCAAGTCAAATAGGCAACAATATGGTAAGAAAGCACCCATCCATTCTGGACAAGTACACATTTCCAGGACCAGATGGATTACATCACAGGGTTTAGAAAGAGCTTGCAGGTACCAAATCTTTCAGAGCAGCTAGAACACAAGGGAACTACCAGAAGATTGAAAAAGAACTGATATGGTTTCAATCTTCAAAAAGGATAAAATGTGGAATCTGGGAAACCACAGACAAATCAGCCTGACATCAATAGCTAGAAAAATCCTGGAAAATATATTTTGTGAACATCTAGGAATGAATAAGGCAACTACTAGGAGCCACCACAGGTTTCTTAAAAACCGCACTTGGAATACTGCATTCAGTTCTGGTTACCACAATGCAACATAATGCTGAAGCCCTAAACACAATATACAGAGAAGGGCAACAAAGATGATAAGCGGTTCAAGCTAAACTGTACAATGAACTATTGAGAGAACTATATGTGTGTCTAGTCTAATAAAGAGGACCACCAAGAGTGACATGATAGCAGTCTTCCAGTACAGAGAAGAGGGGGGTGTCAACCTGTTCTCCAAAGCACCTGAGAGTAGAACAAGAAGTTAGGGGTGGAAGATCATTAAAGAGAGAACTTTAGAACTTACAACTGAAATTTCCTGAAAGTAAAAACAATCGATCAGTGGAATAGCTTGCCTCCATAAATTGTGAATGCTCCATCACTGGAGCTTTTCAAGAAGAGATTGAACAACCATTTCTTCAGAATGGTACAAGATCTCCTGCTCCAGCAGAGGTTGAACAAGAAGCCATCTGAAGTCCCTTCCAACCTTATTATTCTATCCTAGATTAACAAGGATAGAGATCATTTGAAGGCTATGTTCTGGTAATGAAGGAATTAAAGAATTTTTTCTTTACCTATATTCAGGAAAAAGTCACTCTACAACAGGGGTCCCAACCCCCGGTCCGCGGACTGGTGCCGATCCACAGAGGATTAGGACCCAGTCTGCACAGCTGGAGGTGAGTAGAGGATACATCTTTCACCTCCAGGCATGTGGTGAGTCTAAGGGGCGGGGAGGGCAGCGCTTTCCCAGTACAAAGATTCCTTGCCGACTTGCAACTGGCTTTTGACTCCTGGGCTCCACGTTCTTCCTCCTCTTCCTCCTTCTGGCTCTTTCTGCTATCTCTTCTTCCTTTCCCCCTCCCGGCACCCCAACCCTGTTCACACTCCCCTCATCAAAGCAGCTCTCCAGGTTTGCAAACTAAGCAGTGCCAGTCCGGCTTGCAAACAGGGAGGCGGCAGGGTGGGGACAAGCTACCTTTCCCCTTTAGTGCTGCGTCTCCAAGGGAATTAACCAATCGTTTGCAGCTTTTCCAATGCCGCTGAGCTTGTGCAGTGCCAAATTGGTTTGATCTCTCTCTCTCTCTTTTGGTTTTCTCAGCACTTCCTCAATGTGATGTTTTGCTCGAAGGCTGAGTTAGGATTGTCTCTTCTCTTCTTCCCTCTTCCAGTGAAGGTTTCTCTGTGCCTTCTAATTTTCCTCTAGAGAACAAGAAAGTCTCTTCCCATGAAGGCTTTTCTACGTCTTTATTCCCTTCCCGTCCCTCCCCCCTCGCCAGTCCACAGAAAAATTGTCTTCCATGACATCAGTCCCTGGTTCCAAAAAGGTTGGGGGCCACTGCTCTAAAACAAACATTTCGGATAGTTAAAGGCTTTTTACAAACATAGGGGGAGATAAGAGATGTTGAAGAAATAAGAACTGAAAGGCTTACATTTTTAATTGTACATATTTTATGAGTCCATGGCCTTTTCCTTATGAAAACTATTAGGAGCTTGTTATATATATATGAAATGATATTGATCCCACATTACAAATGTACTACTTAGTGAAGACTCATGGCAGTGCTGCACCTCTGCAACAAACAAGTTCCCAAGATTTATAAGACAAATGATGATAGTTAAGTCATTTATAAACTGGATGATAAAAGTGTTGGTCTAGAGCAGGATACAGGCTTTCATCCCATTTTAATATTGGAACTAAAAAGTTATACGCTCATATAAGGAATATACCTGAATCTGTTGCGCAAATACTGAACTACTTTTTTGTGAGAACTGAGGAGTGAGTATTGGCAACTGAAAGGAAAAAAGAAAAGAGTCCAACATCCCAATGATGGTTTCCTGTCAATCATATTACATAATTTACAGTTGAAGACCAAATGAAAAATAGAACATTATGCAAATGCACTGTATAAAACAAATAGAAAGACAAATGAATAACAGAGTTCCTATGGATAATGACTCCACTAATGACACAGCCCCTTTGGAAAATGCCTCATGGAGTCAAAAACCTCTGATGTCAATAATAATTGAACAAAACTTCAGGAAGTTTTTGGATTATTTCTGCTGAGAAATTTACAAATAAGAAGCAAGTAAATTCCATGCCAGACCAATTCATATAGAAGGAAGGAAACTGGAATTCAGCACACTATGGTGGACAATGGAACAAGGCATGTGCTGCTGATAATACTAGTAGCGCCAGAACATATAACAGCATTTCACATAATAAATGCTGTCAAATATTTATTCCATCAACCCTGAAGGCAAAACATTAAATCTTCAGAACATGAGTACTATACTCTTTTGAGACTACCACAAATAATACCATAAAAATACTTAGAGGCCTTGAAACAGCAGAATTCTATTGCAAGTCTCTAGCATTACCCCAAAGGATCATCTTTGGCTAGAATTAAAATGTTCCTTTGAAGTATTCAAAATAAAAAAACTGCTATCTAAAGAATTTGATTGAGATTATCCTTTTGGGATGAATCATTGGTTCATCTGATTTTTGATGACAAAATTTATTTCTGCTTGTGGCAAAACATTTTTCCTTTTACAGTTTTTGTGTTTCATTGTTAATATTACTTGGTCTCAACAGAAGCTTTGCAGGTATACAACTAGGAGTCTTCAGTTTGAATATACAAGTAGCCCTTGACTTACAACGATTCATTTAGTGACCATTTAAAGTTACATCACTGAAAAAGTGACTTACAATCGGTCCTTACAATAGTTGCATCCCCCCAGTCATGTGTTTACAGTGGATGCAGCTCCCTGGGGTCATAATCACCATTTGCAATGTTCCCAGCTGGTGTCTGACAAAGTCAATGGAGGAAGTCAGATTCATTTAAGTAATTCACTTAATAATTGCAGCAATTTGTTAAACAACCATGGCAAAAAAGATAATAAAATAAAGCTGTTTCAAGCTATGCCGATTTTGTCCTGCATTAATAATCATGGTTGGGTGAGGATTCTGAGAAAATCATAGCTGCTGCACCTTACAGAAGTTTCCAAGGTGTTCTGATATGGATGACACCGATGAACCTTACACTGCAATACTTTTCAGCTTTCAAGAATATTAGGAGGATTGACAACACAGAAAGAAAAACATATGAACCATATGGAGATACATGTATAGAGAAAGGGAGATGAGCTTTTGATTTAAGTTGGGGTGTTTTGGTCATCAGAATATCTGTTCTACATGAAATTTCTGCTCAGGGAGATATATGTTGGCTGTCCTGTGAGTGAATAAGAGGATACTGAATTAAGAAAAACTGGCAAGTCTCATTCATAGTCCTCTATTTCAAAAGCCCAATTAACATTTCCATGATCTATAATTTCCCTCTTTGGTGAAGTTGTCCTCTTCTAGCTCCACTATATCCTTTTTGAGATGTGGCAAGTAGAGCTGAAGACGATATTTCAGATTCTCAGCAATGGTCTGCAATATTCCAGTCCATTGTTTTATATACGGACATTATGATATTTGCACCTCTATTTTCAATATCATTTATTATCCCTAATATGCTGTCGGCCTTTTTTCTTTTACAGTAGATGCATACTGTGTTGATGTCTTCATTGAATATTAACTATTACTCCAAGATCTCTTTCCTCATCAGTCACTGCCAGCTTTGATCTCATTAGCCTATATAAGTGACCTGAAATTTTGGCACCAATGTGCATCACTTTAAACTTGCTCACATTGAATGACATTTGCCATTTTGACACCTACTCCACTAATCCCTTGGAACTTTTCACAATCCCTTATTGTTATTAATATTAATCGTCTTCATCAAGCTTGACTAGTTTACTATTTACATCCAATTCCACCTCATTTATGAGTATACAAAAAAGTCTGTCTAAGGACAGATCTCAGGAGGTACTAATCCATTACCTCTCTCCATTGTGAGAAATGTTCATTAATTTCTACCCTTTATTTTCTATTCTTTAGCCAGTTAATTATCAAGAGGACCTGTCCTATTATTCCACTGTTGTTAAACTTACTAAGAAGTCTTTGATGAATAACTTTATCAAAAGTTTTCTGAAAATCTACATAGATAGTGTCTACTTAACATCAACAGAGAATCAAGCATAACAAAGATTCACAATTCTATATGCAAACCTATCATATAGATCCTGGATTGCATGCTACCAGATTTTAAAATATGCAGTTATTAAAGATGGTGGACTAGAGCCAGAGGCATTTATGCTACGTTTATCCTCTCTGAGTAAATAGGTTCAGCTGCTCACTGAGCCCTCCCTATTTAATTCCTATAGATCTGTTAAGGAAAGACTGCTTATGCAAGGAGTTGATGTTCTGTCTAGAGGAATGGTTTGAAATTCCTTCAAATCAATGTGGACTGCTGATCAACAGTTATCAGAAATGTTTAGGTGCAGTTGGTTTCTAGCACACCAGTTACTGAAAGCAAAGATTCACATACTTTTGCCACATACATACACAGGTAGTCCTTTGTTAATTATAGTCTGCTTTACCAATTGCTGAATGGCACTGAAAAAGTAGAGCTCATCATTTGTGACTTTCACAGCCAGCTTCTGATGAGCAAAATCAATAGAAAAGCAGGCAGTAAATCTCAAATTAATATTACGTGATGCTGCATTTAATGACTCATAATTTGCTTAATTATAATGAAACTTATTTATTTTTTGTATTTATACGCCGTCCCTCTCCATGGACTAACTTATGTTGCAAGTCCATGTGATGTTTCACTTAATAACCATGTCACTCAGCAATGGAGATGCTAGTCACAACTGCAGTTATTAAGAGGACCACTCAAATGTAGTTTTGGATCATTTTCCTCAATGCATAAGCAAACAATCATAATGGTTTTCACTGATATGTTTAATTGGATTTTCTTTATCTAGCTTTAGAACTTGTGTAGAAAACACAAGATCACATTTTAGTCCATATTTATGCAAAAATATTGAAAATTCCGAAGGCTTCACAAATTGTAAGCACCATTTTACAAATATGATTCTGTTTTGAATAAAACATGTTTTACAAAACAAAGTTCTATGTTATTAAGCAAATCTGGGTAATAAGAAAGGTATATTGTTGATTTAATCATTAATACATTAGCAATGAAAGTTATCAGCTGGCACAGAAATTAATTTTACAGTAGGGAACACATAAAGCCAAGTAAGGGAGAAAAGATACTCTTAATATCATAAAAATATCACTATTTGAAAATTAAGCAATCCAATAAAGAATGATCCTAATATATAATATTTCAGAATTCTGTAGAAAATTTGCAAAGGATCAATGAAGAGGTGGTCCATCTAAATGTTTTGTATTTTCATTCAAACTTCATCCTCGAAAGTTCCAAATATAGTAACCATAGGAATTCATATTCTTTTTCTCTGAGAATTATCAGGGAACCAAGCAAACCAAAGTGAGTTAGAGAACAAATATCTATAATATAATATCAAAACAAAGACACACACACACACATCTTCAGAATACTTTTCCTTTCATATCTTATCTAATCATGACCATAGAAAAATGCAAGCAACTATTTCTAAAAAAGAAAATAACTAGATTCATTTCTTGCAACTAGGCTCTTAATATTTCTCTGCTAAGAGACACCCTCTTTTAAGAAAGCAAATAAAATAGCTACAAAAGTTAGGCCTTAGGGAGATTTTAGTTGTGGTTGGAAACTATTGGTAAACTATAGGTAAAAATTAGAGGGTAAACCGATGCTTTTTTCTCCAAATTTTGTATGTGTCAATGTGACGCCCAATGTATTTCAAATATTAATAAAGATGGGTTGTGAGATGACTGTATCTACCAGTTGAAGGCATTTTGCATACTATACTACATGTAGACTTGAAAGGATTATTTTATATAGCTGTCATACCATGAAAAAAGTCAACTGATATTGTTCTTTTAACAGACTTACATTCAAACTGTACTTAATTCTTTAACAACTGAATTAAAAGTATTGATGTTTAAAAGTCTTTGAAGACCCACCTATTCCATCTCGCGGGTCTGTTGTAGCTGTGCCCTTGCTCTCCTGTTCTTAATTTTTGGGTTTTTTAGATGGGATTCTTAAATATTTACTATCAGGCTTAATTTAATTCTTTTAATAATATTTTAAATTTGTATGTTTTTTATGCATTTTAAAGTGCCTGTAAGCCACCCTGAGTCCTTTGGGAGAAGGGCGGGATATAAATTAAATAAATAAATAAACAAACAAATAAACAGTGGATTAAGAATCAACATAGCTAGCACCATTTTAGGAACAGGAATAAAATACATCCTCATCATGCATGAATGACCACTAATACCCTAATACCCTATTTATAAAACCTCAAAATTAAATCTTAGGTACACCCACCATGTGGACAGTTAAAAAGAAAACAAGCTGGATACATACTGTAACATTCGAAGTGGTCAGTTATAATTCTGATGTCTGAAAACTCAAATAAAATAATGAATATTCCTGCTAAGAGCTTTTACTCCTCAAACACAGTTTAGTTTCAAGTGTCAGACAAATGCAGTTGTTTCACTCAGTGATTTGGTACAGCTCCCAAGCGCTCCCTCCCCCCCCCCGTTTCAAAGTTGTGGTTGAACTGTAATGTTTAATGAGAAGAAGGTATAAAATAAATACTTGACAAACTGTGCTAACTTAATCTTTTATATTATAGCAAATAACAGACTTGGAATGTCTCTTTGATAAGTTTCCATCCATTGCTTCCTGTTCTGCCTTCATGAGGTATAGTCTGACCCCCTCTTCTTTGTGGCAGCCCCTGAGATATTGGAACACTGCTATCATGTCATCTCTAGTCCATCTTTCCATTAAACTAGACATAGCCAATTCCTGCAACCATTCTTTATACGCTTTAGCTCTCAGTCCCCTAAACATTAAGTATTTTTTTATATAAAAAAAGTTTTTATTAAGAAATATTAGAGAAAATACATAATATAAAAAACAAGAAGCATAAGAGAAAAAAAATCTTTAAACAATCTTTAGAAAATTTCCCCCTTTCCCCCCCCTCACCCAAC
>JANHFO010002851.1:301036-311539 GCA_032468095.1 Pareas carinatus | reverse complement strand
CGCAGTTAAACAAAAACCGAAGGAAACAGGGGACTTAGCAGAATAGGAGGAAGGCCCCCTATGCCTTGAACAGTGCCTACGAACTCCAAAGGTGGCAGCCGTGCCTGGTTGTTCCCAGCTCTATTTGACCCTTCCTGTGCCGCTTGCACAGCACAGGAAACTGACTTTGAGCTTCAGCTGCTGTGATCTCTCTGCTTTGTCTGCTGTTAGAATCCTGTAGGAAAAACTGTAGAAAACTTTTGCTTGTCCCAGTGGATTTCTTGCATGAGCCTTCCTGGAATCAGCAGAGAACATTGAGAGGTCAGTGCTGTGTGTTACAGCATACAAAAACGATCCCAATCATCAGAAGACTTGAAAACTTCTGAAAGCAGGTAAGGAAAGAATAACGAATGTGCCAACTACACTTTTCTAGGAGAGCTGGGTTCAGGCATCCCACTATTCCATGATTTGCATAATCATATTGTAATAGGATGATCCAAACAGCCTGCATGTATGCCTTGATTTCCTTGAAGGGAAGAGAAGGAGCTGACCCTTATAAACAGGAACATGATTGTCTTGCCTTTGGTGGGAGTGACTGCTTGATGGGGGAAGGGAAGTGAAGATGAGAAAGAACAAGTATGCCCAGCTATGGCAGAAGAGCGACAATGTGGCAGAGTTAAAGGACGGGGAGTGGCGGCAAAGTCAGAGGAGTCCATTGTAGAGAGCATTGTCGCCCATGGAGCAGTTGTGGAATCAGCAAGCAGAGACAGGGTGGGGCAGTAGCCCAGCTATTAGGAGCTGTTGGCCAGAGACAGCCCAGATGCTGGTCTGGAGAAGCAAGGAAGTGTCAACAGCCCAGATGCTGGCAGTTTACTTCTCCCCACACCCATATTATTCCACAGCCATCTAGACAAACTCCTCATCAGAGGCAGGAGAAGTGCTTGCATATGACAAGGACTGTAAGGACTAGCTCAGATTTCAGTGGTTGCCAGTAACAAAAGACAATTATGGCAGGGGGTGTTGACAGTACTTAGGACTGGGACAAAGGAAGGAAAGGGCCATGATCTCTTCCCTGCCCCATAGCTGAAACATTAGTCAGGCAGGCTAAGCTGTTGATAAGGACCAGTTGGTGGCTGCAGGAGCTGGTTGACTGCATAAAGGGAAGGGAAAAGGACAAAGAGAAGAATAATAGGAGAAGTGGAAGATAAAAGCTGATAACAGACAATGAGTGTAAGAGTGAAGTAGATTACTATAGAAATGGAAAATAGAACTATAGGAAATTGGGAAATAAGTATAGCACTATAAGAGCTAAGTAAGATAAGATAGCAGAACAAAAATAGCTCAATTCTCTTCTATCTACATCTACAAATTCCCTACAGTAGTGGGGATCCTGGGGCTTACAAAAGTAAAGATGTTCACCAAGATCTTGCATTAAGATACAGATAAAAAGGTGCCATGATGGTGGGCCAGCTTGATTTTTGGGGTACAGCTGCAATCTGCAGACATCGTTGGGAGAAGACAAGGTACATGCTGAACTGACACGAAATTGTCTTTCTGTTAAAATCAGCTAAGGAAAAATGTTCTCTGAATGGCTTTCAAATCAGCAGTGTCCTAGGATTCTGTAGGTCCACACAGTCTCAATAGAATTTCCAATTTTTTGTGAACTGTGTTAAATTAACTCACCATCTTTCTATGAATTTTATTTTAGCTTTGCCTGGAATAAGCAATTCAACTCACATGTTGAAGTCATCCCAGTTTACCTTCTCTGTGAATGCCAACAGTTCTATCAGGAGAAAGGTTATCATGGTAGTTCAGGAGATGAATATTGAATCTGCTGAAAGGGTAGCAAATTATGGCGCGCAGTGGTGTGTAAAAGTCTTTCTCTGGATCGTTGTTGAAAACATGAGAGACCACATGCTGTTAAATATTTCATTAATGCCTGGAATACTGCAGACTATTTTGTTCATTTCCACACTCCAAGTTCCTATGCTTGGGTACAAATATGCAAGATCTGATTGAATAGTAAGACTTGTGAGTCAAACCGCTAAAATGAAATGTGTGCTTGCATTTCAATTCAATTATGTGTTTGGAGCAGATCTGGTATAGAGCCCATATCTGCACATTTTATTACATTTATGTTAGCACATACACATATATCACATATTAGACTACTCAATAGCTACTTTTAATGTTGATGGCTTTCTGCAGATAACAGTTGAAATGTTCAGTGTTTAGATATTCCAAGAAAATGACTGTTAATTTATAATTTGTAAATAGGAAACTGTGTCAAAAGCATGTGAAGTTTGTTTAGGCACCAAATATAATTTAGAAGAGTGCATCTTAAATTGTAATTGTTAGTGGCCTGATCTTGCAGTGTACTTTCTTCCTTAGATAATAATATATTAATTAGATTTAGCATTCATTTCAAGGATTTTCTGATGTCTGAGGTGTCTGTTTATATAGGTGCGCTAAGTGCTTCATGACTATAGATTTTTATAACAACAATTATATGGATGCCTGCAGAGTAATTTGTTTAGTTGTTGAGGGCCATGAGGATGAAGCTGGGAGTCCCAAAGGAGTGACTATCTCCTTCAGCTTGTTTATTTTATTCTGCAGTATCATGTCAGTGAGTCTACCTAAATATAGCTCCTATGAAGAGCATTAAGTTTCCTGTTACACAGCCCTCCTCCAATTTACCTTACAGTAAATGGAAGGATGGTGGTGGAGAGAATGCAATCAATTATTTGCTGCTTCTTACTGTGGCTATATAGAAAATTCCAGCAATTGTATTGCTAACCCCTTTCCTTAGAGATTTCTTTCATTTACTTTAGAATAGTTTTTTTTAAAAAAAACAATGTAATTATGTTAGTGTTTATTAAACACTGAACTTCTTTGTATTATATTCATGTTTGGATAACAATTTTGCCAGGATTTTGAATTGATGTCACCTATGAATAAGAGTACCAAATCCAGTGTGAAGTCAGGAAAAGAAGATTCATGCATAGAAAACTTGAAATGTGGAGTCAGAGGTTAATGTGGAAGGAGTTTCGTCTCACTGAAAGATCAGACAAGGTTGTACTTCAAAATGGAAGTCTGATGAAGTTGCAAAAGTTCTACATAAAATAAAGACATCAGTTCTACTTGGTGACTGGTTCCCCTTAGAAAAATAATATGTAAATCCATTACATTTAATGTATTTTCAGTTTTTTAAAGCATTCCCAAACAGTGTCCCATTTGCAGTACAAATTAAATTCCAAAGCCAGTTGAATGATAAATTCTACAAAGCAAGTATATTGACTTTTGAAAACATTGGTGCAAGGAAGTGGTGAAAATAAGTAGAACTCCAGACTAAGGTGTCCCTGAGCTTCAGATAAAAGCTCTTCTCATCTAAACTGTCTTGACATGGTTTTAAAGGCCAGACAAAAATAATGAATGCAATACCATGGGTTTAAAAGCCTTCATATAAATATTGTATTTTCATTTACAAGGGTATCCAGGTCTTTGGATTCTGGTTAGATATGAAATCTGTTAAGCATATACACTGAAGACAAATTCCTTGGTAAAATGAATTCTGATTCTGATAAAATGGAAATAGGAATCTAGGCGGCTTCCTTATGCTAAGAACATAAACATGCTAACCTGCAGTTGAAGGTAGCCTTTTGAAACTTAACGCAACATGTGAACCCAGCTATTGTAGTTTAGAAATGATGACTTTGAAGCTAGCCAACCATGATTCATTTAATAAATCATGACTGAGCAAACCATGAGTAAAAACAGAAGTTCTTAGATTTTGGGCTAGGACACTCAAGAGATTCTGAACAAATGGGAAATGGGGTTGCATTTTTTTAAAAAGAAGACCAGGCCTGCATAGGCAAGAAGAAATGTCATCAAACTCACTCTGGCTTTGCTCTGCATTTTGCCTACACAACTGACAGTAGGGAATTACATTATCACAAAATTTGACAACTTCTGTGATATATAAATTAGAATATAATTATTAAAAATAAACATTTACTGCTGAGTCTTACCTCTCATCATTAATTTCATTCATGTAGGGTTGGTTCCACAAAATGCAAAAGGGAGAAATATCTATGAAACAGGCTGTGAGTCTTGCACAGCTTGTTCTGCCTAGCTTAGGGTTGGCAACTTGGATGGCTCAAGATTCTCCAGAATTTCAGTTCAGTCAATGAAATGTTTGTTTAAAATGAGAGATAGCAAGATGTGCCTTTTGCATGAATTTTCCCAGAACAGAATAGAACAGAAAGGAAAGGAAACCAAACTTACAGTGTAAATTTCAGTTGCTGATGAACAATGGCAGCTATGAAATAAAATACTTGGTCAGGTGTGATGCAACAGATGAGGAAACTAAAATAGTACAGCTAAGCATTCTTGCTCGAGGCTCTGTTACACAGAGTTTCTCACGGCATGCAATGCTAGTTCTGCAGTGCGCTTTATGAAAAATGCAACCCCTTTCTTGGTGCCGGTTTTGGTTTCTGTAGTGTTTAAACGCATTAAACAACTAGAGCAAAAATAGCCAGCATAATGTAGAGATCAAATGTTCTTAAAAGCCCTTTGAAAACAAAATACTGTATAATGGATACATAGAGCAATCGTTGCTGTCTTGAAAGAGCCACCTAGACTCATGTTCTGTCCTTAGCCAATGCAGTGCCACCAATCCCTAAATAAGGGTGGGGCTGGAGAAGAAGAATATCCTGAAAAGGGATTTAAGGAGCACCAGTGAACTAATAGAAGCCGACCAGCTTCTCAGTCATGGGGAGTATATGCAGCTCCTGAAATGCAGATCACCCATTTCTGATCTCAAGGTACAAGCTATGCGCTGGGAAGGATCAATGCTGAAGGGAATATTTTTAATTATAATAGTTTTCAGTTAGCATGTAGATAAGAAAGGTTTTCAACTTGGAATCTGCACTGAGCCATAGTTTGTTTAATCATAGTTTATTGAATAAGTAACAATTGACTGAGTTTACCCAGCATGCTGAGTCATCAGTCAAGGTTTGCAAGCCACAATGACTGACTTATGAAATAGGTGAAAGCCAAACAAATCATATTACGTGTCTCATCATATAACGTGTGAACAGAGACAAGATTTTTTTTAAAATTGTTAACATACTGCTTCAACAAAGACTTCTGAATGAATGTAGCTGATAGAATTACTGAACCTTTCAATGAAACAGGGACTGGTTATAAGATTAGGAAGAGGGTTACATATTGATTATTGCTCTTTAACTTGTTCATGACAGACCCAAAGTCAGGAATGAGCAATATGGTGGTCATGTTTGACTTCAGATTAGTGAGGATGATTAGAATAAATATGGGCTAAATTCCAAAAGAATTCCTTCCAATGGGTATTATAGTGACAGATGTAGGAAGTGTTTGCACATTGTGGAAAATATTCTTGTTTCATGTCTTTTGGTTTAGTAGGATATAAATAGAATGAATGAAAGAATAGCTATTAGTCATCATTTATTCAAATAACCCATTTTTGTGGTTTATTTACTTACACAACTTAAATGCCACCTAACTCCAATAAACTATGGGTAGCTCATAACATTAAAAAACAAAAGAGCCAAATAATATTTCTCCTTTTATTCTCTCTTTCTCTCATCTCTCAACAAGATGATGAATCTGGTCAACAGCATACATATCATGCACCCTAAAAGGACCTTCAACCAGTCTCATCTAAAGCCTGGGAAAGAAGCCAGATCTTTAAAGCTTTCTGAAGGAGAGGGCTAAGTCATCTGAATATTTGAGGGACACTTATTCTAGAGGCCAGGTACCATGACAAAAGGCAAGCAGTCTTAGCAAATTGCTTAATCAAAGAAACCCAGAATGCATCAATCCTGTCAGATTGAACCATAAGCATAGATCATTAGCAAAATGCATAGGCTAAGTTCACACAAGATTCTTGGCTGAAAAGGGGTAATTGGCTAGTTTATTCAGTATAGAGGGGTGTTCAGAGGGTGGTGAAAAAAGTCAGGATGGCAACCATGACAGGCAACCATGACAGTGTGATAGATGTTCCACCCATTTTTTTAATGTGATACACATAAAAAGAAGCTGAGTTTCACTTGCACCACATTGGCTGTCATGTTGACTTTCTTGAACATAACCTACAGACAGTGTGTACGTCTGTGTTATGCAGATGCAGGCACACGTCAGAAGTATGAGCAACAACTGCAGAATTCTGAAAATTTTGTCATAATAACAAAAACAATATTGTGGCTTCACAGCATAAGCTCCATATCTTTTGTATATACAGTAAGTGCACAATGCCACAAGGTCTAATGTCCACTCATTTAGCACCAAGTAAGTAACTTATGTTTTGAATTAATTCAGCCTCCATCAAGCTAGATAAGACCCACAACAAGACCTAACCAATGGTCTTGGATGGCTTTAAAAAGATATTAGAAAAAAATGTTTATAAACCACAGTGAGTCACAATGGCTGTATGACACCGCTTCCCCTTCTGTTTCAAAAAAAGAATCTTGCATGCTCTTAGTATTTTTTTTGGCAAAGTATTTCTTCCAAAACATTTTCTGACCCTCTGGCTATAAAGAACTAATTCATTTCATTACCCTGGTTTAAAACAAATGTAGGCTGTCCAATACAGCAGGTGCACAGAGGTTCATAGACTGTATGTTGTGTGAGTTTATGTTTGTGAGATGAACGGAACTCTTTTTCTTCCTAGAAACTGGCCATTAAGTTAGATAAAACAAAGAGACTCCTCATTAGCCTACTTTATGGCCCAGAAGTAGTAATGAGTCCTGGTAAAGCAAAGTTATTGTTGAACAAAGGGAGACTGGAATCTAAATAAAGAACTCCAGCCACTTTCTGGTAATGCCACAAGCTTTCCGTTGATTGTAAAGTAAGCAGGAATGTAACAGGTGAAGCTCTTGTCGTAGCTCTGTGCCAGGAAGTTGTAGCTTGCCCGCTTTTATTGGCACATTTAATACTATGCCATAACATTCCCAAGGGATCTGTAAGAAGCCAGAAAAGCTGTTGCTCACTGAAGAAATGATTGTACAATAAAAAAGAGCCGATTCACACACCCTACAGCAGTATTTCTCGACTGTGACAACTTTAAGATGTATGGACTTCAACTCCCAGCTTTCCCTAGTGAAGAGAATCGCTGACTGGGAAATTCGGGGAGTTGAAATCTTCCCATCTTAAAGTTGTTAAGGTTGAGAAACGCTACTCTAGGAAAGAGGTCTCCAACCTTGGTCCCTTTAAGGCTTGGGTACTTCAACTCTCAGAATTCCTCAGCCAGGAGACCTCTGCTCTAGGGCATCTCATATTTTAGGTATATGGAAGAATCTTACCCATGAGCATTTCACTACAAATTTGTTCTTTTGGGGGGAAAGGGAAAGAAGGAAGCAATTCCCGTCCCACCAGATTAAGTAAGAATAGTCAGAGCTAAGCCAAAGGGTACTCCCTTGTTAATTTGTTTGTTTAGTTATTTAGGCACATGTATTATTTATTTTATTTATTTTTTATTTTTTAAATTTATACATCGCCCTTCTCCCGACTCTGGGTGGCTTACAAACAGATAAAACACAAAACCATACTGATAGCCCCGACTAAAATGATCTTAAAAACAATATAAAATAAACAAAACAATACAATAATTCAGCAGGCCCAGGCCTGTAACCCAAGCGTTTTCTGGAACCTCAGCAGAGAGGGTGCTGTCCTTATCTAATGCTGTTCTGGAGGTTGGGGGCCATGACAGTTGGAGGAAGAAATAGCCTCTGTCTACCTAGCCACCACAAGTCACCGTGCATCAGTACCAGAATAGTTATTTTGACATCTGAGGCAGTTCATCCCAGAATGGTCTCTTCCTGGTGATAAACATTCAGTCATAAAGAAATAATTAACACTGGTTTTGCCTTTTATAAGCAACCACCTTGGGCCGTATGAAGTGGCACCTCAATCTGCCTGGTGTTTGCCATCATTTGGGAGGTTTCCACACTTTGCAGATTCTGATGGAAGGGGAATGTGATATTCAGGATAGAAATTGTATGTATTAATATGTATGTAATATATGTGCATGATTAGATTAAGATGTTAAAAAGGGAAAAGAATTATATAGATATAATGAAGCAATTTAAAAATGATAAAAATAATAATAAATGAAAAAATAGCATTTGGATTTTTTTGTTAGAGAATGTTGTAGATAGCTAGAAAAACAAATAAGTGGATCATTGAGTAGATCAATCTGAAATTTCACTCAAGGCACAAATGAACAAATTAACACATTTGGGACATATTACACAAAGACCCACTCCCTTGAAAAGTACACAGAGCTGGGAAAGGACAAAGAAAAAGATGATGGACAATAACAGGGTGGATGGACTCTATTACAGGAAACCCGAAAGACCAGGTTTGGAACAAATAATCCTGGAAGAGACCCATCAATATTGTTGCTAAGTATTGATACTATTTTGATGATACATAATCAATTGATGAGAGTAGCAAATTTAGATGAGAGGCACTGCGCAACCCCAGCTTGCAGTTAAGGATGGTTTTATTTAATTTATAAGCTGCCTTTATTCCCTTCTTCACAGAAAGAATGGAATGTAACCCTAACTGATGTCATTCCCTCACATTTTTATATTCTGTTGTACCATCCTCTGTACTAGCGTTTCTCAACTTTGACAGGTTTAAGATGTGTCGACTCCGCCTGCTGGCTGGGGAATTCTGGAAATTGTAACCCCACAGTTTAAACTGCCAAGGTTGAGAAGCACTGTTCTATACAAGTGTTATTGTCGAGATGCCAGGGTCTATGGCTGTTTTGTAAGTTATGACATGATGGCAGGAAAACAGGCACTTCCGTGTCAGGCGTGCTGGGCTGTCCATCAAAAACAGCAGAAATTATGTGTCCTGACCTCAGGCACTTCATTTTGGCAAGATGCAGTGTATTATCTTAAAGAAAACTTCCCTTTTTGATATCATTGAGTAATTTTTGGATCCCTCCCATCCTCAACGAAACAAATAAATAAATAAATCAAATTAGAAATGGTGGCTAAATTCTAAATTCAGTCTTATAAATATCTGCTTGTCTGGATTCATGTACTTTATTTAAGTTGCCAGGTCTGCATGTGAGACAGCATACTTGTTGATTATGGAAATAATATATTATAATTATGCATTATCTAGTGATTGAAGATATGAGTTTTGAGGCACCATGCCTTAGATTCTGTTCTGGTTTCAGCAATGAAAACCTATTCCGTTTCTAAAAGTGTCTTTCTCAGCTTTAGCTTTATGCATTCCTATGGGGATAGAGCTTGGGGCTAGAGGTGGGTGTAAAAGAGTATAATATATGCAAACTATGTTGAAACTGTTAATTTAAAAATATGGTATAAATGCTAAGTGGAAAGAGAATGTAATACCAATAAAAGTCTGCAAAACTTTATGAAGGAGGTTGCAGGTTCAATCCAAGAATATTTTTGCTGCTTCTTAGGTTTTGATGTACACATTTTAATATTATTCATGATACAGGAGAGAAGTCAAACTGTGCAGAATTGCTCCTGTTATATAATTTCTCCAAAAAGATTGCAATAAAGACACATAGAAAAGAAAGCTGGGGAAGGGTAAGCACATGCTCAACATATGATTCATCCAAAAAGGCTGGGGACATATAGGACGGATGGAGACAATAAACCTTGTCTGTCCGAGCAACTCTTGGCATGAATTCACAGGAATGCAAACTGGGGTGGAAGATTGGGCTGTCTTCTGAAAGAACATGTTTGAGCAGGAAGCAGAAGGCATGTCTGCTCCTTGGTCCTGGTGACTAAGAATATTTCAAAGAAATGCAGAGGAAATATAGGAGTAGGCCTTCTAAGAATTCTGGGATATCGTTTTGGAATGTCATCTTCCAGACATGGCTTCATTTCTTAAAATACGAGGTAACAACACAAATATTTTAGACTTGAAATAGCCCCCCACAGGTAGAATAGACATATTTATGCATTGCCATCAAAGTTCGTACTTTCTATCAAGTAAACCAAGAGCAAAAGAAGAGTGCTAAATCTGAGGAGCTTACAGCAAAGTGAATAATGTTATAGATCTGCTTTTTACAACGGTGTATGTTACAGTTTCCAACTGTACTGTATTAGGTGAACATAGTTATATTATGAGCAACTTCGTGAAAATATGAGCCTTGAACAATGGGATATAAATATCTAGATAAATATTTAAAGATGTAGTCAGAGAGGTTAAATCATTTGGTAAAAGTGTCATCAAATATACTACTAGGCTGAAAATGATTCTCTTTCAATTTTATGGAAAATAAATGGTTTCTTTAAAAAAAAAAGATAATCCGAAATGTGCTTTTCAAAAGACAACTAGACTTTTTTGGAGATTTTTTTCCCTTTAAAAGTGTTTTGCTTCTCATCCAAGAAGCTTCTTCAGTTCTGGCTGAATGGTGGGAAATCATTCAGCCAGAACTGAAGAGCTTCTTGAATGAGAAGCAAAACATTTTTAAAGAAAAAATCCCAAGAATGTCCA
>JANHFO010002851.1:193001-206409 GCA_032468095.1 Pareas carinatus | reverse complement strand
ATAGATAGATAGATAGATAGATAGATAGATAGATAGATAGATAGATAGATAGATAGATAGATAGATAGATAAACAGACAGACAGACAGATAGATAGATAGCCCAGAGTTGAGCTGTGGAGTCCTTAGCGCTTCACATGCATTTATTTATTGCCACCCTCAGCCATGCTTATGTGTAGTCAAAAACATCAGTACAGAATAACACAGTAATTGTTGACAGATACGTTGCTTGATTTTGCTAGATGTGAAGTGTTCCATTGGCAGGGTAATATTGTCATTTCATTGTTTGTGATTACAGACTCTTCTGCCTCAAGTAATATAGTTTAGAATTACTTTTTTAAATCATCTTTTCAATTAGTAAGAAGGAACACTAAGGTTAGGATTTCTTTTTGCCAAACACAGGAGTTGTGAGACAGATGCCAGGTAGAGGCACCTCCTTAGGAAAAAAAAGATGGTGGTAGAGCAAATTCCAAACTATCAGAGTTGTGTGTATAACCTTTGGGTTCAGCCTTGACACTACCAATATATTACAGCTACATTTTATAAATCTATTGCACCTTTTAATAGAGAAATCCATTGATATAGGGTAGATTTCATTGATGACAAATCCAATCTAAACATCTGACTATACGGCTAACTATGCGATGAACCATAATAATAATAAAAATAATATGCACCTTGCTTGGAATTGCCTATATCATCAGGCACTATCTTAATCATTCTTAGGTCCTTGACCAGGACTTGGATTATTAAGTTTTCACCAGTCTTAGATTGTGAACTTAATGGAACTTACTAATAATAATTTATTAAATTATTTCTTTATTAAACTTGTATGTCACCCAGCCCTCTGGGCAAATGCTTCCTGGAAATTTAAAAATATATAATACATTAGAATAAAAAATTAAGGGGGTAAATTGGCCGCACGCAAAAGAGGTATCAGGATTTGCTTTTTTATAAAATTTAAAAAGCCCCTCTGCTTGCAAAAAAGGATTACTGGACACCTTTATTAGAATAAGCACACAAAACAGTGCAGTTTTTCATTACAGAAAATGAGTCAAGGAAATAAAGTATAGCTAATTCAGATGAGCAAGACCCTCAGGCAAGCTTTAAAATATGCAAACCTTTGGAAGTTATCAGAGGTGATTTTAACACTTCTTGAATGTATTTCTTAGTTTTAAAGAAAGCTTAAATAATTGTTACTGAAATAAAGAAAATGAGTGCAATCATTATATGATTTAAGAAGGTTATATATAATTTTCTCTTTTATGATAGTTTTTCAGTCTTTCTGCTATTTTTTCCCACCTATACGACCCCAACTGGCTAATTTTGTTTTCTAAACTGCTACATTGAATGCAAATGTAATATTCAAAGCCTGACTATTTACACACATTTTATTTTTATTTATTCATTTTGTATCTCACTTTTAAAAAACTTAGTTCTCTACAGAAGGCACTAATTCTGGGGAAGGTGGAACAAAAGTGAAGAAGATGAACAGCAGCAATGGAGAAAGACTCAAAGTGGTGATGGATGTTGGAAGACCTGAAGGACCAGGTTAGGGACAGATTGTCAATCTATCTATGTGGTCAGAGTCAACAATGAGTTGATGTCAAATTATCTATCTATCTATCTATCTATCTATCTATCTATCTATCTATCTATCTATCTATCTATCTATCTATCTATCTATCATCTCAATTTTCTTTCAGGAGCTAAGGCAACATACATAGTACTCATTCCTCCCATTTTTCAGTGCCACAGTCTTGTGAAGTAGGTTGGACCAGAAAGAATTGCTGGCATAAAGTCATCTTGTTGAGTTTTCATGGCTGCTGGAAGGCTTGAACCAGGAGCCGAAGATAGTAACGGATATTCACTGTTGGATAAATGTTGGGTTTTCTTTCAGCTTTCCTGTAGACTTTGGATAGGATATCCATCCATTTAAAACATTAACACGTTTAATGCTGTGTGAGAAACACCTTGAATGATGGGGCAAAGAAATGCTGCATAGGGCATGGTGAGATAAGAGTGGGCATTGCCCACAGCTGCATAATGGGTGGAGGAAAAGGCTCAGAAGGGACCCTTCTTAGACTGTAATAGAGACAGTGAGAGATTTGTACTTTCAGATTTGTAAGATTCGTACAATAAAGTAGAATTAGCGCATCTTATTGTTTCCTGTCTGGTCTATCTAGGAAGGCTGACATATACATATTTATTTAATTAGGTGTTCACAGGTCTCTATATCTGATTCTCTTCCGCCATGCCTTCAAATTCTTTTAAACACTTTCACTCATGTGAAGATTAGACAAGGTTGTAATTCATTGTCCCAAATGACTGAGGAAGATAAGGATAACAGCCAATTGAAAGTGCTCAAAGTTGAGTTCATATATTCAAATTACTCTTCCAATAATTATACCTAGCTTCATTTTTTAATACTCTTCACTGTGCTCAAAATTAATTTGAAAGAACTAAATTAAGCAAACAACTAACTTTGTTGGCTAGTGCCACATTTTCTTGCTCCATTTAAGTTTTCCTACGTGATAATCTTGAAGCAATTCTCAATTGCCTTGTGCCTCAGTTCCTCCATTTGTTGCCTACATTTACACGAGTCTGGTGTTATTAGTTTAAAGGTCAAAGGAAAATGACTAACGGCCTAAACAGAAAACAATGTGAAGTCAAGAATGTTTTTGGGGTGTAATATATGTGTTCGTTCTGTTTCTTAGAGCTATTACTGGCCAAATACAATGTAAAAGGAAATGTTCTTTCATCTAATATTAACAATTAGAGTTGGGGGTGGCGGGAAGCCCATTGACCTTAACATGAACAGAATTCAAATGAGTAATAATTTCCTCCTATTTTAGGAAAGGCTTCAATAAATCTATTGTTTTTCAGTTTCATGAGGTTAGGCTGGGTTTCTGGGAAAGCTGATACTGCTTATCAGGTTAATGCCCACCTATTATGATTTTATGAATAGCATCCTCAGTCTTGCTCCTATTTGTGATTGAATTGATAGGGCTCTGGCAAAGGGTGTAGAATGTGGAGCTTTCTCAAGCTGGCAAAGAGAGAAAGAGGGCTGGTTCACACAACTGGGAAATATCCAAAATTCAGCTGCAAGGCCTGCACTTTGGATAATGGAAGCTGAAATTCAAAGCAAACCAGAGTACTCTGACTTTGTGAAGGCTGATACTCTCTTTGCTCATGCCAGAAAAAGAGAGGAGTCCCTGCGGATTTTACTCTGCTAGTCATTGCTAACTGTGGGGATCATCTCCATTTCAAGGCCACTGAGTCAGCACTGTCCAAAGACATTTCTGTGGTGATGTGGCCAGCATGACATTGTAGAGTGCTGTTTCTTCCCCATCAAGGTGGCATCTATTTATCTACTTGCATTTGGATGCTTTTGAACTGCTAGATGGGCAGGAGCTGGGGAAAGGCAGGTGTTCGGCCTGTTGGCGACACTGGGTCTTGAACTCAGAATGTTGGCTTTCCAGCTGACAAATCCAGCATCTCAACCACTGAGCCATCATGCTGCCCCCTTTTTGCTCATGCCAGGGCCATATTTTATTCAGAATGATGAATGTGAGAGATATTAGAGATCATCAGATGAGATCCTGACTTCTCAGGATCTACTCAAGTAGATTTCTGATTGCCTTGGAAAGAACTTTAAACTTCCTAGCTCAGCAGTTCCCAACCTTTGTGGCTTGGTGCGGGAAAGGGCAACTGGGCCATGTGAGTTGTGAGTCAGCGAGTGCATGCACGCAGCTCAACTTGTGTGAGCGGCGGGCTGACATGCAAACATGCACAGTTCGACTTGCGCAAGTGGAGCTTTTATTTCAGGTTATAATTTAATTTCACTTTAATTTTCTATCAGTTATCATCTCTTTACCGATATATAGTGTTGCATGTCATGTGCATGCCAAGTGCGGGAGTCCCAGGTAACCAAGGGGCGGAGACCACACCTCCACGAGAAACATCTTATAGAAATTTCTCAACACACAAGTGCACTGGGGCAAAGTGACAAAAAAGATGGCTGCAGACCTGATCCTGAGTCGCGTACTCGCAGGGTCCAGGCAGGGAAATTAGAAAAAGACTGTGGTCCGACATTCCAAAGTTTTATCGTAAGGATGGGTGAGCTGTCAATGCACAAGGAATACCTACTCTGGGGGAACCGTGTGGTGCTGCCTTCCAGTCTTAGGCCAAAGGTTCTGGAAGAATTATACGAGGGATACCTGGGCATAGTGAGGATGAAGGCCCTGGCCTGGAGCTACGCCTGATGGCCAGGTTGGTGGACATTGCGGCACACGTGCAAGGGTGCAAGACATGTCAGGAAAGTAGGCCAGAAATGCCCAAAGTCCTAGCGCACCAGTGAGAGGAAACCAGCACATGTGGTCCCAGATCGCCGTTGATTATGCGAGACTGTTCCAAGGCCAACTGTTTTTCATTGCAGTAGACAGCCACTCAAAGTAGCTGGAAGTTGTGCCAGCTCTGACCATGATGGCAGCCATGACAATTTGGAAACTGCGGAATTTATTTGCAGTGCACTGACTGCCAGACACGATCATCTCAGATAACAGATCGCAATTTACCGCAAAGGACTTCCAGGCGTTCTTGAGGGACAATCTCATCACCCACATCACACCAGCCCATTCCACCTGGCCTCTAATGGACAAGAGGAGTGAATGGCCTGCACTACGAAGGATGCGCTATGGAGGTTAGCGGGGGGGGGACTGGCACCGACAGGTTGTGGACTTCCTGCTAAGCCAGCACATAACCCCCTGCGCAGCCACTAGGCAGAGCCCCACCGAGTTATACTGGGTGCTGTGACTCATTATCAAAATGGACATGTTGCACCTGGACTGAGCTCCTCAAGCCCTGAGGCCAGAGCGCCAGGTGGAAGTCACCTAATTGTTGGTTACAGGCAGCAGAGTGTGGGTGAGGAACTACGGGGGGGGGAACATGGGCAAAAGCTGTGGTGACCCAGGTCCATGGGCTCCTGAAATACGATGTCATTTGGAGGGACGGACGGGCGGGCCACTTGCTGCCATGTGGACCAACTGAGGCACAGGTGGGGCCGGGGGCCGGGATTGCAGGATGAAGATGATGTGGCCAGAAGGGCACCTGACTTACCGACCATCCGTCCATCTGATAAGGCAGTCAGCCCACCCCAAGTCACCCAGTCACTAGACTGGTCAGCCATTCTGACAGCCACCGCCAACCAGGAGGAGGAGGCTGCCATGGACAAAAGCGGGGAAGCACTACTGCAGGGCATGGGTGATCCTGGCCTGCAGGCATGCTGAGGGGCAGAATTGCCGGGATCATCCCCAGAGCAGGCCACAAGAGAGGACCTGACCCAAGCAGCCAGCGAGGACCCAACCCTGGACCCCTGGTGAGCGGAATCACCAGTACTACTGCGCCATTCCAGGTGAGTGCGATGGCAGCCCCGCACTTATGATTGGGACTTTGTGCCACAGTAGTGGAACCATGCTGCAGGGGGGGGAAGGGATGTTGCATGCCATGTGCATGCCAAGCATGGGAACCCTAGGTGACCAAGGGACAGAGACCGCACTTCCACGGGAAACACCCGGGCCACCATTTGGCTGGGCCGACAAGAGCACAAGGTTCAAATAACGGAGCACAGCATGAGTTCCCTCTCTTGTTCTGCCACTCCAAGGTAGTCACCAATAAAATGATCTGTTCAACCAGCCATGTGTCGTCCTTGCTCATTAACCCAGTACACAACATATAGCATATACAAACACAGTCACCTATTAAATATTGTGAATTCAGAATTTAGTCCTTAGTTGATTGGGTAGGGACTGTAGTTTCAAGTCTTTCAATCACCAATTTTGTCCTATTTCCCATCATTCCATGGATCTGTCTATCATTTATCATATCTAGTGATCTAATGACCTTAGGAGACCACAGTTTCCACCTTGGCATATTTACTTTATGAGACTTTGTCTTGTTCTTTCCGAGTCTTTCTCTTCCCATCTTCACCTCCCTTCTTCTTTCCCATCCTTACCTTCATCTCCGTCTTCTGACCACAATCCCTTCCTTACCTTCATCCCTTCCTCCTTGACTCTCTTTCTCTTACCTTCTTTACTTATCCCTCCCCCTTCTACTAACTTTCTAAACTTTCCTTTCTCTCCACTCCTCTTCCTTTTCTGTCCGATCTCTACTCTCTTCCTTCAGTGATCCCCCCCAGTTTTCTCTTCCTTCCTCTCTTATTGTCTTATCCATTTTCTTATCTTCCCCTCTTCTACTTCTTTTCTCTTCCTCTTCCATTTCTTCCACTACCCTCTTCTTTAACATTCCCTCACCCTCTCTTCTATCTCTTCTTTTTCTATCTTCACCTCTTTCTACTACTCCCTTTCTTCCTTCTAACTCTCCTTCCTTTCTAAGGTTTGATTCCAGTACCCAGTTTTGAGTATGGTATCCATTATTTTCCCGACTTTTTCTCTACTCCCCTTCCTTCCGTCTTTACTCTTATTTAGTTCTATTGGTTCCATTTCCTTTCTATCCATTGGTAAAAAAGCAGCATGATTTACAGTAGATTGATTTCTCTTTGTCCTTCAACCAGAGTTTCTAGCAAACCATCTCAGCACATTTCATGATTTTAGTAGGATTTCCTCCTCTTGGGGTAGATTATCATATTTCCATTGTTGGGCTAGTACTATCCTTGCTGCCATAAGTATCTGGATCATTAAGTATTTTAATTGTTTATCTATTTTTGCATAAACATTCCTAATAAAAACATTTCGGTTTTTTTCTCAATTGTCATCCCTGTCAGTTGTGATAACCATTCACCAATCTTACTCCGGTACTCTTTGGTGTACTTACAGGTCCACCACATGGGAACCTGATTCGTTCTTACACCTTCAACATTGGTTGGAGGTCTTTTTGGATATTTTGGTCAGTCTGTTTGGTGACATATGCCACTGGAAAAACATCTTGTATAGATTTTCTTTATAGGCAGCCAATTTTGTTATTCTGCTCCCATAGATTTTCCCACTCTGCTAATTCAATTATTCTCCCAAAGTTGGATTCCCACTTTACCATACAGTCTTTAATTTGCTCTTTTTCCATTTTCAATGTCATTAAATATTTATATAACTTTCTAATCATTTTTTAGTCATTTTCCAACAGAATTTTGCCAAAGCTCATTTTCCTTAGGTAAATATCAGAGTCTTTAATATCCTTTTTGTATCTTGCGTTAATTTGTAAGTATTCCCAGTACGAGAATTCAATCTTTGATTTTTTAAAGATCTTCTCTTGGTATCAGATTTCCTGTCTCATCTATAATGTCTTTGTAGGTCCAGCTGTAATTGACAAACAGTGATTACAATCCTAAGATACCTTCTTAATCATAAAGTACATTCATCACGTCATGTACGTATTAGGGGTAATCAACAAATCGTGATCCTAATCATATTTATTTATTTATTATTAAATAATAATATTTATTTTAAATAATATTTATATTATCTGAATTATTTATTCAGAGACTTTCCAAGAACAGCCTAAAATTTGTAAAATTGGTCATTGGATATTTTGGAGAGAAGTTAGACATTGGACTGAGAGAACTAAGACAAATTTTATGCAGATATATTTTTCTGGTGACTCATAAATGTGTAGCATAGCACTATAATTTTGTTCTAGGGAAAGACATCTTGGGAGCACAGCAACCTCTTGTCTTTAATTCACTCTAGTAGCAAATTTATTTAACTGCGTAATAAACCATTACTGCTGCAACCCTTGTTCTTTAAGATGTTGCATTGGATATTAAAATTAGCCTCGACTATTCGTTCATTCATTCATTCATTGAAAATAATCCTATACAACCTTTTATCATAATTACAAAATAATTCACAATATAAACATGCAAAATTAGTAATAATAGAATAAATGTTACACATGAAAAACATTGAGAAGCGTCCTTCTGATTCCCAGCCTCAGGATGTTCTAGCATTTCCTGAAATGTTCCATTTTTCTCCCAGAATGCACTAATTTAGCTATGGACCACTTCCTATTCTGAAAGAGTTACTTCTGGATAATGGCTAGATTGATATGTTAAAGGAGAAAAAATTGATATTTTAAAGGAGAAAAAAACACAAATTTGTTTTATGGTTAGCCAGAAAATACGGTTCTAAAACATAAAGAGAAGAAGGCAAATCACAAACTGTAGCAAAAATCTCAAAAAGTGCCAACAAACTCTCTAGAAGTTTCTTACTAGAAAAGAAGTAGAAGAAAAACATTGTGTAGTGCTTAAAATTTATGAAGGAAGTGGAGACAGTTTTCCAGCAGGGATGGCCATACGTCCTCAGCTCTGATGGCAGAAGCATTAGGAGAAGAGATCAGATGATCAAAGCAGCTCAAGCCAATCTTGATTTCCAAGAGTGCTCAGAAAATATAGATGTAGTCAATCTCCTAATGTCTATGAAGCCAACAATATAGAAATTACTTGGAGCTTTTTCTTGAGAGTACAGCAGCACAATTGTCAGAGTTCTGAACAGCTTTTTAGTTGTCACATAGCGTGATTCCACTTTAAGAAGCAAGAGTGACCATCCCCAAAGTTGCTAGGAAATGTTCTTGTTTCAGAACCATTGTTTGAGTTTCCTGTTGTTATAATTCCTACACAAAGAATTTTAGGTCTCGGCTGCTGGCATTCCAAACCACACTCTGGTTCTAAACAATGTTTCACTCCAAGAATGTTTCCCCATATTGGAAACCCATTATCTGCATTTTTATCTACATGACTTATTTCTGTATATATGTTTTCTTGCAATATAGACACCACCAGGAGCCTCAGTTTAGCTTAGCTTAGCTTTTCCTTTGGCATTATCTCAGTGACATACATTAAAAAAAATATCAGTAAGACTTTCTGCTGTTCCTAGTACTATGATTCTTTGCTTTTCGTAAAATGTTACTTTGTTTTAGGCATGCTTTAGTTGCCTTATTTGCTAGAAAGATCACCCTACCAGCAAGAGCAATTTTTCCTCTTATAAAATTTTATTAATGCTTCATCATTCATATCCTTTCCCACCACATATAGCCTGTGTTCTTAAAGCAGGGCCCTTTTAGCCTTTGATTGACTACAACAAGGCATTTAATTAATTTTTTAAAGAATTGATTAAATTAAATTAAAATACAGTTAATGCATACCACATATGTGTTCATATTTCCACCTCATGTTATATTCAGTTTTCCAATATGGCAACTTCTGGAGGATTCCTAGGCAGAAGCACAAAAGGTCCTGGAGTTACAAGTTGTATTTCCTCATTTCAAACACAAAAGCGACATATGTTTGCTTTTTAAAATATCTCTTTAGACCAGGGGTCCCCAACTCTCAGTCTGTGGACCAGTACCGGTCCGCGACATGCCAGCAACCAGGCCGTGCAAACAAGCCAAGGGCCATTCATGGGATGCAGGCAGCATGCAAAACCACGCCCCCTCTGGCTCACGAAAAAACCTTTCTCCACGGAACTTGTCCCTGGTGCCCAAAAGGTTGGGGAAACACTGCTTTAGACTATTTCTTATTCGAGCTGGTTTTGTTAAAAAAAAAAAATTAAAAGAGGAACTGCAGTTTCAAATTCACTAGAGAAGAAGCCATGTTTTTCTGATTAAATATGAATAGGGCTGTGCTATTTTGTTTTTATAAGGTGGGGTAGGGTTAATCTGTGGAACTAATTGAGGAAACAGGTTAGGACAAGAAAAACAAATTTCTACAATTTGACTTCCTACAAATCTGGTGGATTGCATTCTCCACAATTCAGTCATGCTGACAAGGAACTATGGGACCGGAATAAAACTTAACTGAGATTAAGTCCCATCCCTTGAAATATTTTTCTCCTCTTGACACAACAATACTATTTTAGCGCTGTCTAGCCAATGAATAAGCTACTCAAGGTTACAAAATTTCCCCTTCTTTTAACATTTGTGCAATGCATTTTTACTGGATATTATTCCAATAAAATTGGATGGAAAAAAATTACAGAGATATAATGACAATAAGTAATAAGTACAAAATGACTTGATAGATAGATCCATTCTCTCTCATCATATGAAATGGATACCAACAACCCAGCCTAAAGGTCATTATATTACAGTTGCTTTTTTAAAAAAGAAATACCCAACACATCACAGTGAAATAGAACAATTCCAATACTGACTGGCACACAAATGAATGTATAGAATGTGGCCATTCCTGTATCTCAAGCATCTGTTTCTTCAATAGTCTTCTACACTGTTTGGCACCTACCCAGATTAAGCTGACAGTATTCTGTACGGAGAGTTTATGAAAGCTGATAGGATGATCCACAAGACAAAGCCTCTGTAGTAATAAACATTACATGTATTTTGTGCACACACAGGAAAGAAAAATGGGTCTTGTAGCTGGCTTGGAATCTGCGGGCTGACAGATCTGGCTGAGCTATAGGCATGCAAGCAATGTGAAGAGTTGAAGTTTCTCACAGCAGTTCTTGTCATTCATTTTAGCCGGCTGATCAAATGTGGGAACGAGCAGAGGATTTTTGCAGCTGTACATGAGCATGTGCATATTCATATTCAAACATGGTCAATGGGTATAGGGCATAGCACACCCTCCATTTATTATCATTGTTGTTCATTGGATTACTTTTTGCCTAGCAACTCAGCATGGGAAAAGGTATATGATTTTGTCTCATGAAACAAATGGCAGGAGATATCTATTAAAACTGCAAGACCTGGCATCTGATTGAATCTTCCCACCACAGTTTCTAGGCTGTTTCTACCTCAGCGCTTCTTCCTACTAGTTCCACTGTAGTTCCACGCTTAGAATCTCTATGTGCCATGCAAAATAGCAGAGTAGAATATCCATATTTAAAAGCAATTTACAACTCTAAACAAAAGATGGCTGTTGCTGTTCCTTCTTTTTGAGATCTTCAGGAATTATGATCCTGTTGCTCTGGAACTTGGCTCTCTCGTGGAAAGACAGGAACTCAAGTAGATATGAAATTTTATTGCAAGCAAAATTAGTAATGAGGAACAGTGGCTTCTTCAAAGATATTGTGCTAAACCCTGAGTTTGCTTTACCTCTCTTTTGTAACGGACTGCTTGCTAACCATGTTCAGGCTGGTCTGTTGGTTGTATTGCTTGTGATTATGAAGTGGTCTCAAGCTCCTAATTTTCTTCCTTACCATCTCCGTCCCTCACACCTTTACACAACAGAAGAATCTGGCAACCAGTCTTGGAAAATGGAATACCTGACCATGTGGAATGAAGTCCCAAATAGAGGCAATTTCTAATTTGGTTTGCGTTGGAAATTTATCATCCTATTTTTAATTTATCAATATTACTACAGTATTATGACTCTGAATATCTTTGCGTATTTAGGAAATGTAAGGAAATATATCCCAACAAACAATTGGGATTGTTTGTTATCCCAAACAATCAATAAATTGGTGACTTCCTGAAAGTTACAGTTGTGCACAAGATTTCTCAATGAAGGTACTATTAGAATATTTAATTATCTTATGCATCTAAAACAGAAAGAAAAGATTGTTTGATTACTTTCTCTTCTCTTCAGTGAGTCTGAGTGCTGTCTATTTTTTTTTCACGTTTCCCCTTCTTTTCTTCAGCTAAAGTGGCAGAATTCTTTAAGAAGACACAAATAACAGTTGTCATTCAACGAACAGGCGGCCACCAGATTCTTTATAGCAATCTTTCCTTCCCTGCACATTGTTGCAGTGTTGAGAACTCCTTACCCCCAGATTTCTGCCATTTTGAAGGGGTAAAAAACTAGACAAATAAGAAGATGTACAGTAGGTGAGTAGGGCCATCCAGCCTTGTGAGTTAGAGAGGCAAAAAAACGGCATTGCAGGGATTGTGCAGAACAAGAAATATATTCTTCACTTGGCCATGAACAAGCAAGTATATTTACGGAAATAAAAACACATCTATTTTGGAGAGAAATATTGCTATCAGGATTAGCAGTTAACTGCTCCATGGTGGAAATCTCTGGATTATGTGTTCTGGAGCAATACTTGTCCACTCATTAGCCAGGCTTTCTGGATAAGAAGCAATATGAGGCGCTCTCTGTTGCTGCAGTAATTTGCTTAGCCTATAGAGATTTTTTCTGCCAGACAATGGGGAAAAACATCTTGAGATCCAATCACAACTGAGATTACTTTCAGCTAAATAGTCTGGCCTAATATAAGTGTGTTTTACTATAACATAATCCCAGTCAGAAATCCATGTTAATTTCCCACCTGCTTCTCCACAGTGCACAATGAGGCCATTGCAAATTTGAAAGGCCTGTTTGGTGGACATCATGGAATCAGTGGAAACCCTTCAAAATAAGCTGTTTCGTAGAGTGAGTAGGAGCCCTTTATATATAGCACCTCTTTTTTTAGTAGCTAGAACACTCACATGTTCTGCCAAGGCGACTTCAGAGGTTGCTTCTGTGAATGCACAGCCACTTCGTTTTTTCTTTCTCCAGGATCTTGGCATTTACACGTATGCATTATGTACACATACACAGAGACAATTGGGAGCAGCTTTTGAAGAACCTGCACTAATGTGAACAGAGATGTTTTATGAAATTTGAGAGGAGATATCCCTGATGGACTCTTACTCATTTCCAAGCATTTCTTTTAAAGGATTTGCCTAGCTTCAGTATAAAACAAGTTCCCTAACAGAATGACCTATTTTGTCAATTTTTTCTCAGTTCTGTTATCTCTGGTGCCCTCTTCTGTTTGCAATATTATTGGCAGGAATACTCGCTGTAAACTACACTTTTCATTGCTTAACATTTATTTAGATTCCCTCTTATACAGAGGGACCACGAATCCTTCTAGTAGTATATACAGACTTTCTCCATTCTGCAGTTGTGTTGTATTTCAAGTCCTCAATGTCCATGCTGCTTAGAGATTTATGATGAAATCTCCCATAAATACCTGATAGTACTGCTTTATATTGCATCAGTGAGGCCATATTCGGAACACTGAATCCAGTTCTGGTCACCAAGGTGCAAAAAAAGATGCTGAGACCCTAGAAAGAGTACAGAGAAGACCAACAAAGATGATAAGGGATTTGGAGGCTAAACCATATAATGAACGTTTAGGGAAGTAGGTCTCTCTAGTCTAATGAAAAGAAGGACTAGGGTTGCATCACAGCTGCCTTCCAGTACTTGAAGAGTTGTCACAGAAAAGAGGACTTGACTTATTCTCCAAAGCACTGGAGGACAGGACAAGAAGTAACAGGTAGAAACTCATTAAAGAAAGATCCAACCTGGAACTAAGAACAAATTTCCTGACAGCGAGAATAATTAATCAGTGGAATGGCTTGCCTCCTGAAATTGTAATTTTGACTTACTTACTTACTTACTTACTTACTTACTTACTTACTTACTTACTTACTTACTTACTTACTTACTTACTTACT
>JANHFO010002851.1:179850-192463 GCA_032468095.1 Pareas carinatus | reverse complement strand
TACTTACTTACTTACTTTCTTGCTTACTTTCTTGCTTACTTACTTACTTACTTACTTACTTACTTACTTACTTACTTACTTACTTACTTACTTACTTAATAAATAGTGGCTCTGGGTGGCTTACAATAGTTTAAAAGCACAGTTATACAGACATTAAAGACATTAAAATTAAGATCAAGTTTAACAATAATTAAATTAAATCAAAGGTTAAAATCAAGAGCATGGACAGTATGGCGATGGACCTTTGTCTCTCACTTCATCAACATAGCATTGTATGCCTCCATCAGGGCTCCAAGATAATTGGCAAAAGCAGGTTTTAAGGCTCTTCTGAAAGACCAGAAGGGTGGAGGCAGATCTCATTTCAGGAGGCAAGATATTCCAGAGGGCAGGGCCATGGCAGAGAAAGCACTTCTCTCCTTGACCTCTCTAGGTGGAATTCCTTGGCTGATGGGATCTGAAGAAGGCCTCTTCGGTGGTGCTTCAGATAACCTGGCTTCATGCCACGAAAGGCCTCAGAACTGATAGCCACACCTTGAATTGGAACCAGAAGCAAACTGGCAACCAATGCAACTTATGTAACAGTGGTGTTATATGTGCCACCTTTGTTGCTTTAGGTAGCTCTTCCATATTATTCTGTATTTTCCATAACATCCGGCTGCCCCCAACTTCAGCCCTATTTGTTAGTCCACTTCACACTTAAAATATAACGCATCAAAGACATTTCCATCAACAGAGATTACATCAACTTTCTAATTTTTTTTGCTCCCCAGTTGATTTTGAAGAGTATTTGCTTTGACATGTGGTGTTGACAATTTGTGTTTTAACAGTTTATAATCATTTTAATCATTTTAAAAAACAGCCTCAACTGCCACAACTGTCAATGTTTAAGAAGAATGTGAGACCAATGCTTAAAGCCTACTTATTATCTGTAAAAGCCCAGAAGAAGAAAAAGAAAATATTGTAAATGCCTGCCAAGCTTCCTAGAGACTCATCAAAATTCTCTTAAATGGGTACCTGAAAAAATTGTTTGTGGATATGAACAATGCAACAGTATCTTTCAGCCAGGCATTAAAGATATCTCTAAGCAACTCAGTTTAACTTCTATAGTGGGCATGTTGATATAAAGTAGCATGACAAGTAAAACGACAAGGAAGTAAAATCCCCTTTTAATGTATACTCATATATTACGTGTTGTATACCTGCTACATGTTCTTATTTTCGCTCTTGTAGATGGGAACAATGAAAAATCTCTATTAATGGGAACCTGAATATCCCTTAGGTTAGGGGTCGCCAACCCCCGGTCCATGGACCAGTGCCGGTCTGCAGAGGGTTAGGAACTGGTTCGCGTAGCTGGAGGTGAGTGGAAGGCACGTCTTCCACCTCCAGGCATGAGCTGAGTCTGCAGGGGGTGGGGCTGAAGCAAGAGGGTGGCGGGGCCGAAGCCATCTTTCCCAGTGCAAAAGTTCCTTGCTGGCTTGCAACTAACTTTTGACTCCTGGGCTCCGCGTCCTTCCTCCTCTTCCTCCTCTTGCTCTTTCTTTTACTTCTTCTTCTTCCTCCTCCTCTTCTTCCTCACTTTTCTCCTCTTCCCCTTCTGGCACCCAAACCCGGCTTGCACTCCCTGCATCACGTAGCTCTCCAGGTTTGCAAACTAAACTTGCACCAACCCGGCTTGCAACCGGAGGGAGGGGGCGTGGTGGGGCAGGGATAAGCTACCTTTCCCCTTAAGTGCTGCATTTCCACTCTCTCTCTGAAATGGTTTTCTCAGCACTTCCTCAACATGCTGGGTCTTTGACTTGTTTTGCTGGAAGGCTGAGTTAGAATTGTCTCTTCTCTTCTCCCCTCTTCCAGTGAAGGTTTCTCTGTGTCTTCTAATTTTCCTCCAGAGCAGAACAAGAAAGCTCTTCCCATGAAGGCTTTTCTATGTCATTATTCACAATAATGATTGGGTGCCTCTGCCCAGTTTGAGATGATTTATCAGCTTCATTCCATTCTGCAAAAAGTGTATCTATACAATTATTAAAATTAACCAAAATTTAATCACCCAATATTTATGAGCAATACTATGAACAGATTATCAATTCTTCTTGAAAAGTAATGGGAAATTATATTACATTACATTACAGCTAGTGGAGAAAAATAGTCTCATTCACCTTAAAACAATCATAATGTTCACAATTTTTTTTGAATTCAATTCAAGAGAATATGAGTTTCTTAACCTATAAGTTCTTAAATAGCTCGGGGATCATATAGTTGAAGGACAGTCTCCTCCCATTATACTGTTTGTGCAAATCAATAATTATTCATTACTAAGAGTTACTAGTATGTAAACACTGGGATTAACTTTCTTGGTGGAATATATTAAGAATGAACATAATTTTAGAGCCAAAGTTTGAAAGACGGACAATGTTACTGATTTTTCAACAAAAACAAACAAAAGAACTCAATGACTGTTTCCTAATAATACATAGGTTGTACTTTCCATAATTTTTGCTTGAGTTTGTGAATGTTTTTTTAAAAAAAATCTCAGGAAAATATGGATGCATTTTGATGAATTAATACTGTTATTCTGATTATAATGTATGTTTTGCTTTGTTTTTTGCAGATCACAAATATAAAGAGTGTTTATGCATATGCATGCATGCATGCATGCATGCATACATACATACATACATACATAAACACTCTTTGTTGAACTTTTCCTGACACATTTTTCTACATATTTTCTCTATTATACCTATTATTATGCAATTTCCCCTAATGAACTTCTGTTAATCAATCAAGAAATCAAATAAATTTCAATTTCAACAGGAATATGATTTGGAAATGGCATCTGCCATTTTTATTTAAAAAGTGAAAGAACTAAAAACACAAGAGAATAATATTATTCTTATTTATTTATTGGTTTGGCAATGTGAACTATATTAATTCATGTTAAAGTATGAAATTGGTGAACTTGTCAGGAAAATTTGTGAGCTCTACATGATATCTGGTTTCCCGAATTAGTTTTTTTTAAAGAGCATGAAATGGAAAAAGATCAGAAACATATAGGGACTCCCAGAATGCACACCTATGTAATTGCAAGGATGCAAACTCTTTCTTTTATTAGCAAAAGTAACTTCCTACATTTCTAATTTGTTTAATTATTTTGACAATCAGCCAACTGTATCAGAGATATATAATAGATTCCTATATATGAGAAAGTATAACATAAATGCCATTCAAAACCTTTCTGAAATACAGCTTTATTAGAAACAAAATGAAAGAAATAAGATCAGATTATTTGTGTGTTCACTTGCATCACATAAGATCTCCATTAACAGAAACTCATCCAAACATCGTATGCAATTTTACAAAAAAGCACAAGGTGGCAATCTTTTCTCAGCTTTCCTGCATGTTAGTGAAATTGATTGTAGTGTAACAAATCTACACAGGTATTTACCTAAGGCAGCAGCAACAAATAGAATTGGTGGCTAACAGGAGGAATTTTAAGATGCTGTTTTTGCATGTGTTGTTGTTGCATTTTCACTGTTCCCTCTGAGGCTCTCCATGGTTTTATGGTCTCTTCAATGATATCAGAGATGAAGTTGTGGATAAGTGAGGTTGAGATTGCTGCCTGCTCTTATGTAAAGAAGCTGCACTTATGCACACAGGGTCACCTCCCCTTCTTTAGGCATTCGTCCAGCCCCCTCAGAAGTGCACTCACAGGCATTCAAGCGATCTCCCAGCTGCCTGGCTAAGTGAACCACACCCTGGTGTTTTCAAGGATGTTCTGATGTCTGGAGGCAGTCTCACCCCATCCAGTCTTTTGAACATACAAAAGCTAATGCTAAGCCAGAGTGGAAAGAGGAGGGTGTGTAGCAGGAAAGGTGAATATAAACAGTCTACAGATGGGGAAGCAGAGGTTATGTCTAGAAACTGGCAGCTATTGCAAACAGGTAAGAGGACTATTGTTCAACTTCCATGACCACAAGCTAAGATGAGCCAGAAAACCTCCAAGTCCCCTTTCAACTTCGTTATTTTCTGGTGTACATCCTGCTGAGAATCCTGCCTGGAGCTTTGCTGGAAGCTCAATATCAATTGAAAGAGGAGGAACCACACTGAAACAGCCCCTCTTCTCAATTAGTCCAAGTGTTGTTTTTAATTGTAAAAGTAATAAAGTTTTCTAAAAAAAAAAGGAGTTTGGCGGGGCTTTGGCCTGTGACCGCACATGGGGTAATGTATTGCCAGGTTAGGAACTCATGCACTCTCCCTTGCAATTCCCTGGGGCCTAGCCTTTTTAACACTTCTTTGGCTGAGCGGATCTTGCATTCCACTTGGCCGTTTGCGCTGGGGTTACCGGGCACTGCTAGAGCGTGGCGGATCCCCAGATTCGCTAGGAACCCCTCGAACCCGGTCCCTGTGAACTGTGGGCCATTGTCAGATAACAGTGTGTCGGGGAGGCCATGGGTGGTGAACAAGGCGAGGAGGGGTTGGGTTACTGCTTGGGCCGTTGGGGAACCCATGGTGATTATTTCTAACCACTTGGAATATGCGTCCACTGTGACCATGCAGTTTTTTCCTTGGAATGGCCCTGCGAGGTCTATGTATATTCTTGCCCATGGTCCCCTGGGCTTCTCCCACTCCCTGTTTGGGGTCCTCTGGGGTGCTGTGTGGGATTGTTGGCATTGTTGACACCTCCCTACCCACTCCTGTATGTCTCTGTCCATGCCCGGCCACGTAGCTTCTGGCTAAACCCTTCATCCTGACTATTCCCGCATGCCCCTTGTGGATTGTTGTGAGCACTTCCTTCCTAGGTTGGGTAGGAATGATCACCCTCTCTCCCGAGAGCAGGCAGCCTGCCTGTGCAGCCAGTCCTCCCTTCTTGTGTTGTATGGTTGGGTGTCTACCCCTTCCCCTGTGCCGCTTGACCACCCTTTTTGTACCCAGGACAAGATTTTCCTGAGTGTTGGGTCTTTTACCGATTCTCTGGCCACCTCTGTGGAGGTGACCAGGTCGGTGGTGAGGTTGCAGTCGATGAGGAGGACTGCTTCCTTGGCTTGATCCGCGTCTATGGTGTTGGGCAGGGGGCAGCGACTCAGTGCGTCTGTGTGTGCGAGGGTGGTTCCTGGTCTGTGTTTTAAGGTATAGCTGTAGGCTGCCATGAATATTGTCAACCTCATCATACGGTGGGGGGAGAGTGCTGGGGGGTTGATCGATCGCCTGCGAGTAAGCCGAGTAGGGGTTTGTGGTCAGTGACCAAGTCAAAGTGCCTGACGAACAGGTACTCATGGAACCGCTTGATGCCTGTTATTAGGGTGAGGGCTTCCCTGTCCAGCTGGCTGTAATTTCTTTCAGCCTTGGATAGGGACCAGAGTGGAAGGCTATGGGTGCCTCCTCTCCGTTGAGCATTTTGTGGTTCAGTACTGCCCCCACCCCACAAGGGGAGGCGTTGCAGACTAGCACAACCGAAAGCATGGTGTTGAATCTCATGAGGAATTTTTTCTCAGAGAGTAGGTTTTTAGCCCTTTGGAATGCCTCATCTTCCATGGGGCCCCAGCTCCAAAGTGCGTTTTTGGTTAGTAATTTGTGGAGTGGGTCAGCTACCGTGGCTTTGCCTTTTAGGAAGGAATTGTAGAAGTTGAGGAGCCCAAGGAATGCTTGGAGCTCCTGTCGGTTTTTTCATTTGGGGGCCTCCCGTATTGCTCTGATTTTGTTGGTCGTGGGGTGGATCCCTTGGCCGTTGACTTTGTAGCCAAGAAAATCCACCTCATTGACCCCTATCCTACACTTTTCCTTCTTTAGGTGCAGTCCAGCTGCTCTGAAAGCTGTTAGGACTGCCCTAAGCCTGTCTAGCAATTGGGGTTCGTGTTCTGCTGTGACGAGGACGTTGTCGAAGTAGGGCATGACCCCAGGGATCTTGAGGAGCAATCTGTCCATGATGCTCTGAAAAATCCCCGGGGCCACGCTGACCCCAAATTGTAACTGGTTGCATTGTGTTACAATGGTCTGGGCTTCCGCGGTGGTTTTATCCACCGGGAGTTGCTGGTAGGCTTGAGCCAGGTCGAGTTTGGCAAAAACTCTACCTGGCCCCAGGGAATGTAGCAGATGCTGGATCACTGGAACGGGACAGGCGCTCTGCTGCAAGGCCTTGTTGAGTGTGCACTTATAATCCACGCAGGTGCGGATTGAGCTGTTGCTCTTAAGGGGGGTGACTATGGGTGTCTCCCATCATGTGTGGTCAATGGGCTCCAGAAACCCTTGGGCTATGAGCTTATCCAGCTCTGCGTCCACTCATGGCTTGAGTGCGAAGGGCACTCACCATGGTTTTAATCTTATGGGGCTTATGGCGGGGTCCAAATTGAATGTGATTGGGGTTCCCTTATACTTGCCGAGTTTGTTGCTGAACATGTCCTGGAACTCATAAATGAGGCTGCGGATGCCCTCCTCCCAGTCCCATGGACTCCCGTCAGCCTGATGCCCAGCTTCCCAAACCAGTCCAGCTCCAATAACATAGGCAGGTTGTCCCTGGTAACTGTTATGTCCAAAGGTCCCTGGAAGCTCTTGAAGGTGACCGGTACAGTCGTTTTTCCAAGCATGGGGATGCGGTTCCCCTGATAGTCTTTGAGCAAAGTTGATGATCGCCTGAGGCCCCTTTGGTATAGTTCCGGGTTCGCCACCTGCAGGTCTCTCCAGGAGATCAAGGTGACTGCCGATCCTGTATCGACCTCCATCTGGTAGGTTGTTTGCCAGAGTGTGATCGTTATTTTGACTTCAGTGATGGTGTTGTCACTGTTTCTGGCGATTCTGGTCTGGTGGGTGCTTTTCTCCTGGCGTCTGGTGTCCTTATGGTCTCTGTGTTCCCGGGAGGATCTCCTGTTCTTGTTTTTGGAGTCACTGAAGTGTCTGCAGTGTCGCCAGTGGGGGGAGGAGTCCGACGAGCGGCAGACCTTCCCGATGTGCCCCTTCTTTCCACATTTGTGGCAGTACTGGTCGCGGAAATGACAGGCTGCTCTGGTGTGGTCGCCTCCACACCCGGGACATTTGTGGCTAGGCTTCTCTGAACGCTTGTGCGTGCAGTAGACCTCCTCGCTGCTGGTGCTGCTGTAGCTGGAGTCTCTCCTATTGTTGTAGTGGACTCGTTCTTTGGGTGCCAGCTCCACTTCTGGTATCCTCTCTTGGATGGCAGATGCCATGTTTTGCGACTCTGCCACGAGGGCCACTTCAATGGCGTCCTCCAACGTGATTCTATTGTCCCTAATTAGTTTTATCTGGAGCTTCTTGTCCCTCAGGCCTCAAATGAATTGGTCTAGGAGCACTTCGTCTAGGCCCTCAGTGTAGTCGCAATGTACCCCGAGTTGGCGGATCGCTGTTGCGTACACTGCGGCGCACTCTCCATGATGCTGCATTCAGTTCCGATGTGTGAACCTCTGCACGAGCTTTGCTGGAACTAGGGAGAAGCGTTTCCGCAGTGTATCCTTTAAATCTTTCCATGACACAGAGAAAACCGGATTTGGTGCCGCGATCATTTGTGCCGTGTCAAAGACGATTTTTCTTATCCTGACGTCCGATGCCTCGATCAGGTTGTTGGAGTGGACGAAACATTTGCAATGCTCCATGAACACTTCCCAGGTATCATTGATTGGGTCGAGCGGAATCAGGATCTGCATGTGTGATACCATTCCTGCAGTGATTTGAATTTGGCGCTGTTCGATTTTTCCGGCATTGGCTTGCTCCGGTCTGTTCGGTGCGAGCTGCCTTGGTCTGATCGCGTCTGGCTTAGCGATCGCATTTAGCTGCTCTCTCCTGCAGTGTCTGTTTGCCTGTGGTTCTGTAGGCCCACCTCATCGCCAGTGTTCGATCGTGGGTCGTGAGGAACGAGGCAGAGATAGATTGCTGCTGCTGACTTTATTGGTTATGCTGTACAGCACTAGAATGGTGCCTGAATAGTCAGCTGTCCCCTATATACACTGGCTAGGGTGGCAGCCTGCCAATCAGGATGCTGGGCATTCCTGTGCCCGGACAATGCCCTCCCTTCGGATACAACACATTGTGTACAGTTATGTTGGGTTGTGTCCAGTCCTTGGAGAACAAAGAACCCTCACTATGGAGTGTAAAATGTGCAAGCCATGGGTCAAATGTCACCCACCAGCAGCCTCTTTGCAGCCACCAGAGCTCTCAATAGTGGACAGGTCCAAAAACTGACCCTTTTCTTAACTCCTCTTTTTTAATTTGGGGAGTTTAGGACATTGTTATGGAGAAAATTGAGGACCTTGACCACGTTTTATAACATTCAACCCCCTTTCCAGCTGCACAAATTCTGAGACCTAGCCTCACATGCTTTTGAAATGCTGCCATCAACAAGCAATGAAAAGTGTGGCATGGCTTTCAGGCTGACAGACATTGTTCACCCTACTCTGACACCCCTAACCCTAACAACATCTCAGGAGGGTCTGCGTCACCTCTAGTAGTGTTTTTTTAAAGATCAAATATTTACTTTACTTTAATTATAATTGAAATAAAAATATAATACATTTCACTACAGGAGTGTGAATGGCCTGTACACCTGTACCTGTTTAAGTGTAGATGGTTAGCTTCAAGACACCAGTCGGCCAGTTTTCTTAATCTCACATCAGGCTTGAATTTCATACTTTTCAACCAGAGCATATCTAAAAAGAGATTATTTTTTCTTGTTCAGAACAAGGACTATCTTTCCCTTCATAAAAGGAAAATAACATTGCAACTCACTGCAATGTCACAATAAAAATACTTATACATGTGTAGCATTCTCATATAGTATAGTTTTCCTCCCAAAAAGAAATTACTTGCATTTAAAAAAATTTAAATTAAAGATTAGTTGCAGGGAACACACAATGAGATGATGATTTAAGGCTTCCCTTTTTTAGATTAAAGAATGAAATCTTCTAGGCAAACATGGTTTTCACAAATTAGGCCAGGTCTCTATTTATTTTATGTCAGCTTTATATCTGCAGTATGACTTGAACTATTGATAAAATGGCTTTCAGCTATGAATGAATATCCCCCACTAGAAATGACCTGAGTTATAAAGTACATGATATCAGCCACTATCACTTTCCTTTCTCATTTAGTAAACATAATAGTAGATTCTCCCTGATCCCAAACAAAACTTCCTGGGTAGGTTTACCAGGATTCATGAGTGTAAGAGACTGCAACACTTGTTCCTGATCAGATGCCCTGCAACTATTGGCTTCTGTTTGGATTCCAGAATCCACTCCATCTATTTAAAAGTGAAAGGCAGTATCATAAAAAGAATGAAAACTATCTGTTGTGTCCATCTCTATGGTTCTTTAAAAACACCTTTAAAAATCTGCTGTTCTGGACAGTCAACCAAAGAGAATCAAGAGAATATACTGTATCTGTGTAATACCAGTTCCAAATTCTCTCATGGACCACCAGGATTTTCTCATGGACCACTGGTGGACTGGGGACCACAGGTTGGCGACACTTGATCTATATAGTATTTGGGAGGCAGTACCCACACCCACAGGTCTTGTCTAGCTTAAGCCTGAGCCTGTTGACTCCCATCCAGATTCTTACAGCTTCCAGGCACCAGCACATCATATCCACTGCATCACTGAATTGACGCGGGGTAGAGATGTACAGTTGAGTATCATCAGTGCATTGCTGATATCTTACCCCGTGTCATCGGATGATCTCGCCCAGCGGCTTAAATAGGAGGGGGGAGAGGACTGAGCCCTGAAGCACCCCACTGACGAGGGGTCTAGGGATTGACCTCTGTCCTCCCACCAACACTGACTGAGATCGTCCGGAGAGATAGGAGGAGAACCACTGTAGCACGGTGCCTCCCACTCCCAACTCTCTTAGTCGTCCCAGAAGGATGCCATGGTTAATGGTATTGAAAGCCGCTGAGTAGTCAAGTAGCATCAAGATGGAGGAATGACTCCCATCTCGGGCTCACCAGAGATCATCCTGCAGTGTGACCAAAGCAGTTTCCATGCTGTAGCCAGGCCTGAAGCCAGACTGAAAAGGGTCCAGATAATCCGTTTCATCCAATGACCATAGGAGCTGAAGTGTCGTCACTTTCTCTATAACCTTTCCCATAAAGGGTAGGTTGGAGACTGGGCGAAGGTTCTTTAATTCTACTGGATCCAGATAAGGCTTCTTGAGGAGGGGCTTTACAACCGCTTCCTTTAAAGGTTGCAGGAAGGACCCCTCCCTCAAGGTCATATTAATTAAAACCTGGAGCCAGCCTCGTGTCATCTCCATGCTGGCTGAAACCAGCCAGGAGGGACATGGGTCCAATAAACAAGTGGAGGAACCCATTGCCCCTACGGCCTTGTCCACTTCCTCAGGAGTCACTGGCTCAAACTCTTCCTATATAACAGGACTAGGACCTGCCCCTGTCTCCTTGGTTAGTATTGCCCAATCAGAGTCCAGGTCCATCCTAATCTGGGCGATTTTATCTGACAGAAACTGTACAAATTTCTTAGCTCTGCCATGCAAGGACTCCTCTGTTCCCCCAACATTAAGGAGGGAGCAAGTTACCCTGAACAGGACAGCTGGGCGAGAATCAGTGGATGCAATAAGAGCGAAGAAATATAAACATTTTTCTGCCCGTATCGCCACTAAATAAGTCAGAACAAAGGCTCTTAAAAGTGTTTGATCAGACTCGGATTTACTGGTTCTCTAGCGTTGCTCTAGACATCTCTTCTGGCGCTTCATCTCCCTAAGCTCTTCAGTAAACCAGGGAGCTTTCCTGGATCCACTGCCATTGAGAGGCCGCAAAAGTGCAATCCGATCTAGAGCCCCAGATGCCGTCTTATGCCAGGCAGTCACTAGGGTCTCAGCCAGACTGTGGACTAGGGGTTCAGGTATCTCCCCAAGCTCCTTCTGAAACCCTTCAGGATCAATTAGGTATCTGGGGCAGAACCACTTAATCGGCTCTGCCTTCCTGCACTCCTGGGGGAGTGGCGCCTTAAAGTCCAGTCTCAGCAGGAAATGATCTGACCATGACAAGGGTGAGATTTCTATATCCCTTAATTCTAGATCATATCTCCATTGCTCCGAGAGAAATACCAAGTCGAGTGTGTGTACCCCCTCGTGGGTCGGACCTTCAATTACTTGGGTCAGGTCCATGGTTGTCATGAAAGCCATGAACTCCTGGGCCCCATCTGAGGATTCGCTAAGTGACTGTAGATTGAAGTCCCCCAGTTCAATTGGATTGGGGACCTCCACCGTCAATCCGCCTACCGCCTCTAGTAGCACAGGCAGGACTGTTGTCACGCAGCTGGGAGGCAGGTTTTCTAACCATTGATAAAAAAGGGACCAAACTTTATTATACATTGAGTCTTCTTTATATTTCAGTTTCAGTGTCAGACAGTCCATCTCAGCACATTCCAGAATTTTAAGTATTACTTCCTCCTCCTTAGGTATATCTTTCCAATGTTGTGCCACAACAATCCTTGCTGCCGTTAAGATGTATATCATTAAGTACCTTATGTTTTTTTCAATTTTCTGCATGGACATTCCTAGTAAAAAAAATCCGGTTTTTTTCTCTATTCTTATTCTTGTTATTTGTTCTAGCCATTGTCCAATCTTATACCAGTAAACTTTAATATGTTTACATGTCCACCACATGTGGAAGTATGCCTGCCATGCACAAACATATCTCAAGGGAAGCCTTTTCCTTGAAATGTTGGCCATTCATTTTTCATATCCAGTTTTCAGATCAGCAAAAACCATGCAATGGAGTGGTGTACACAGTGTTCTTTGCCCCTTATTAATAGATCATTGCTTTAATAAGAATTGTTTGTTATGCCTCATTAATTAAATCCCCCAACATGTTGCATTGGAAATAGAAGATTTCATAGGAAAAGACCGTCCTGTTTAGTAGGAAAGACCACATTGTTTTATTTTGGGACTTAATCATCGTGAGAAATAGGGTACTAGACTTCAGATCCTATTCAGCCCGGCTTGAATGTTTTCCACTTTCTCAATAAATTTGTTTCCTCAAAGAGACATTGAATAATGATGGCTAGAGATTGTACTGCCAGATAGAAAATCAATTAAAGTTGCTTCTCATTGACTTTATACTAAATCTCCTTATGACTTCCCTCCTCTCTCATCAGGCTTTTGAATTTCTGATGGAAACCCCTCTGATAGGAGTTTTTAGTCTTTAATCATCGGTCTTTTTTACATGACTGGAATGGAAATTATTTTACAGCAGTTGAAAGAAAAGTGAACGCTAGCTCAGCAGCTATTCCATTTTCTTTTCCCAAACCAATACTTTTTCTTTCATGTTGATAAGAAATGAATATATCTAGCAGCTATGTGGACGGGAATAATTATTCAGAACATGGGTGTAATTTTATGTGTGGCATAGTTCTAAAGAGGTTAAAGAGAAAATGAGAAACTGTTCTGAGGGGAAAAAACATGAGTATATTCTTTTTTTCATTTCCATGCTCCAATAAATTGTTTTAATAGTAATTTCTATCTCAAGTCATAGAATGTTTAGTTTCTCAGGAGAGCTAGGCATTCTATGTGGCAGCTTTACTTTTTTTTTTATTAAACAGTTTTATTACACATACACTACATATAATAAAAAGGAGGGAATATATAAAAAAACACATAA
>JANHFO010002851.1:111521-132512 GCA_032468095.1 Pareas carinatus | reverse complement strand
CTGGATTGTAGGGATCTGTTAATGCGTGGGGGATCCCCCTTATCCCTAGAAATTGTTCCAGGGCCCCAGCAGTAAACTGGAGCACATTGTCAAAAACCACTGCATCCAGCAGGCTGTCAGTAGCAAAAAGACCACCTAGCCCGGCTATGACGACCTCAGTGGTGGTGGATGGCATTAATTTAACCTCTAACCACCTGGAGAATGCAACCACCACCATGAGAAAAGTTTTTCTGTGGAAGGGGCTCTTTTGGTCTTTTGGTCTTTCCAACTTCCTGGGAGGGGCCTTGGGCAATGTCGGTCTGGACTCCTGGCAGGGCCTGCAGCTGGCAACCCATGCTTGAATGTCAACGTCCATGTTGTGCCACCATGTATAGCCCCTGGCCAGGGATTTCTTAGAGTCCATCCCCAGATGGCCATCGTGCAGTGATTTTAACACTTTTATTTGTAGTGCCTTAGGTAGGACAACCCTCTTTCCCCACAGGAGGCACCCCTCTTGGGCAGAGAGTTCATCCTTTCTTGTAAGGAATGGCTAGAATTCTTTCCCCACAGAGTTAGATGGCCACCCTCTTAGAACCCAAGTCAGGACAGCCCTCAGTGTCTTGTTGCTGTCTGTCTGTTTGGTTACTTGGGCCACTGTTACTAAATCAGGCTGGCAACACTCAATCAGGAGGACAGGGCTATTCTCCTGTTTAGAAACTACAGGGCACCTGCTCAATGCGTCTGCATGGCTTAAGTCTTTACCAGCAGCGTATAGTTATAGGCAGCCAAAAATACATTCCACTGGGTAAAACAGGAGGAGAAGGCCGGAGAAGTGCTTCCTTATTAACCTGACTATAATTACATTCAGAAGCTGAAAGGGTACGTGAAAAGAAAGCAATCAGCACTTCTCTTCCTAATGTCAACTGATGGTTTAGCACTGCACAGACCCTGAAGGGGGAGGCATCGCAGGTTAAGACAAGTGGGAGGGTAGTTGTGTATTGAACGAGGAAGCTATCAGCTGACAGTAATTTCTTAACAGCCCTAAATACTTCGTCCTCCCTGGATCCCCATTTCTACACAGCATTTTTTTGATAATAGCCAATGTAACAGCTCAGCCACAGTGGCTTTTTGTTTTAGGAAGGCACATAAAAGTTTAACAGGCCTAAAAATGCCTGGAGTTCAGTCTTGTTTTTGGGTTTGGGCGCTTGTTGAATTGCTTTCACTTTATCCATGGTAGGGTGGATTCGGATCTCATCAATCCTGTACCCCAGGAACTCAACCTCAGGCACTCCAATTTTGCATTTATTGCTCTTTAATTTGAGCCCGGCTTCTCTAAATTTGTTAAGCACTTTCCGTAATCGAAAAGAGAACTGTTCCCTGTCCCTTGCAGTTATTAACACATCATCAAAATAGGAAATTACCCCAGGAATCTTGTATAAGAGTCTCTCCATGATACTCTGGAAGATTCCTGGAGCAATATTTATGCCAAATTGTAAACGTGTGCACTTAAAGGCCTCCCTGTGTGTCACTATCATTTGGACCTCAGCTGCAGCGCCATCTATCAGCAGCTGCTGGTAGGCCTGGGCCAGGTCCAATTTTGCAAAAAAAAATTCCTGGCCCGAGAGAATGCAACAAGTACTGTACCATTAGCACGGGGTATACACTCTGTTGGAGCACCTTGTTCAGTTTGCATTTGTAATCTGCACAAATTCTCACTGAACCATCTCCCTTTACTGGAGTGACAATGGGGGTTTCCCATTTTGTATGATCAGTAGGGACTGACACACCCTGCCTGATCAGCATTTCAAATTTTACATCCAATTTTGGTTTAAGGGCAAAGGGAACTCTCCTGGACTTTAGGCTGTTTGGTGCCACTAATGGGTCTAGATTGATAGAAATTGGGGTGCCCTGGTACTTGCCTAGGATGTTGCTGAATACGTCTTTGAAGTCTTCTATGAGACTGGTTTCCTACAGAGCAGACTTCGGTGACTTCCAAACTCAGAGGCTCAAACCACTCCATTCCCAGCAGTGTTTGTAGTTGCAAACCACTCCATTCCCACAGTGGTCAGTTGCAGTCTGCCCTTGAAGTCCTTATAGGAGACTGGAACAGTTGCTCTGCCCAGGACTGATATCTTGTTGCCTTGATAATCCATTAGCTGTAGACTGTGGTTTCAGTTCGCTTTTGTTAATATGGGAGCAGACTTGTTTCAGATGAGACCAGGAGATCATAGTAATCGCTGAGCCAAAGTTCACCTCCATTTTGCAGCGCTTCCTGTTGATCTCAACACCCGCTTGAATTTTATTGTTTCTGTTTGTCTTGTTCATGGCAAGTTGTGTCTTGAATGTATCAGAGCTGTTTTTTGTTTGCCAAGCTTCCCATGATGGTTGTTTTCCCCTCACTTGCTTCTGTATGGGCGCCTTCAGGTTTTCTTGTGGTGCAGTGAGCATGGTTGTTGGAAACGCTGCTCTGCACACTCACGCCAGATGACCCGTCTTCCCACAGCAGCGACAGATAGTGTCCTTGAAGCGACAGGCTGCCCTGGGGTGAAACCCCCCACAGCTTCCACAATCCCTCAGGGGTTTAGCGATTTGGAAAATTTTCTTTCCCTCACTCTCAGTTGAGTCGTCTTGAGGGTCATAGCAGCCTGACTGGTGTACTGCTGCAACCATTTTAGTTGTTGCTGGAACTCCCGCGATGTGTTGCAATGAATCAGCTGCTGTTGTGGAAGATTTGGTGGCTATGGCTTCGTCGACTGCAATCTGGAAGGTTAATTTTTTATTGGCCTGTGTTGTAGTTTCATGTCTTTGACCCCAAATATGATTTGGTTGAGTAAGCTCTCTTCTAAATTGGCGAATTGGCAATGGGTGGATATCTTTCAAAGCACAGCCAAATATTGATTGAATGATTCCCCCTGTCTCTGCATCCTATGCCGGAACTCGTATCACTTCATGTACATCGAGGGGGCTGGCATGTAGCGGGCCTGCATCTTCTCCATGAGATCTTTCCAGGAGATTTCTTGGAGCGTGCCCGGGTCCACGAGGTTTTTCACGTTGTCAAAAACCTCATAGTCGCCATAATTTAGGAACAACGTCTTCTTTTTTTCTCTCCAAAATGTTAGGCAAATCAGGAGCATCTATAAAAAAATCAAATCGAATGAGGCATGCATCCCACTGGTCGTGTCGAATGGCATTGAGAGTATTATTGAAGACATTTTTGCTCTGTGCAGTGATCTGTTTCTCTCCCCTATCATCGGGCCGGGTGTCTAGTTCTCCAGTCTGTGTCGGTTGTCCTCTGAATCCCACCTTCATTGCCAGGCATTAAACTGGATGAATAATGAGACTGGACTCTTCAGGATTCCACTAACAAACTTTATTCTCAATAACAATAACTAACTCTCAGTAGCAGCAAAAGCTGGCTGCTCCTGTTTTAACTTGGTGTTACTTTGTGCCTTGTCCAATCAGTGTTAATCTTTGTTTTCTTCCTTCCAGGTCAGCCCACGCAGTCCAGAGGAGTTGCCGGCTGCCAGCTCCTGGAAGTCTGGTAAGTGTTAAGTATATAACAGTATGCACATGATAAATACTTTTCATGTAAATCTATTAAAACTGTTGTCTAAAACATTCTAAATGCACCACAGAAAACATGGCAGTGGTGCAAACAAGCCACTTTCAAGCTTCTGGGCAAAACCAGTGGCTGCATGCTTGTGATCCAGAATGCCTTCTTCCTTGGGAAGAACACTGCAGGATCTTCCAGACACAGCCACCTGCCCTGTTCTGAAGATCAAGCTACACATAGCTTATGTTAAGATTCGTTAGGGCAGGCTGTGTGGCTGCTTATCAAAAGTGCACTTGTCTCAAAAGGAAAGTGTAATTAGAGAAACTATATTAATTTCTTAAATCAGATATGCTAGGATACAGGTAATCCTCGACTTACAGCCACAATTGGGCCCAAAATTTCTATTGATAAGTGAGACATTTGTGAGTTTTGTCCCATTTTATGTCCATCTTTGCCACAGTTGTTAAGTGAATCATTGCAGTTGATAAGTTAGCAATATGGTTGTTAAGTGAATCTGGTTTCCCCATTGACTTGGCTTAAAAGAAAGCTACAAAAAATGTGACCCTGGGACACTGCAACCATCATAAATAAAAGTCAGTTGCCAAGCACCTGAATTTGGGATCATGTGACCATGAGGATGGTGGTAAGTGTGGAAGAAATGGTCATACGTCACCTTTTTTTTAGTGCTATTGTAACTTTGAATGGTCACTAAATTAACTATTGTAAGTTGAGGACTACCTGTATACATTTAAATGAAAGTCACCCTTTTAAAAATGAAAGTTGTTGACTTTACTGTCAGGTGTGGAACGGCTCAAAACCTTTTTCTAGCCAATCCATTTGCATGCTCAATTGAACATATACACTGACTGGGCAAAGTTCCATCAGGCAGAAATCTGCAATCTTTTCCAGTCAATACTTCAGCATCTGAACAAAGGTTCTATCTAGCAAGATGGTTAAAATCTTTGCTTGACTAAATTGGTTTGCCAGGAATTCAACTTTAGCCTCTTCTTTCAAGAGGACAAGTGGGCGGCAGCAGTTCTTCAGCTGAGTAAATATTTTATTCATTAGTTCCAGGAAGAACTTCGAGGTTGTCAACATAGCTAGAATCCTAGGATGTATATTAATTTTCAAAAAGTTCTCCAGTAGCTGACAACAACCTCATGTGAGGATGGGAAAATAAAGGTGTGAATTTCCAACTATTCATACTGAAAAGGGGGAAAAGATGGAATAGGAATTTTTATGCAGACTTCTGTTTTATTTCCAAATCCACAAGCTGATTTGGAAACGGGCCAAAGCACTCCTCAAAATGTGAATCTCGGGGAACTAAAATGCCCATTCTTTACTGCACCTATTTTCTCCATTGCTGCTCAAAGCGACATTCTGGCACCTTCCAGGAGATCAGTAATCTAGCAGTGGCCTTTCATTTGCTTTGCTATATCATGCGTTTCTAATTTGTCAGAGTTCAAAGCCATTGGTGGAGGGACTATGGAGTTTAAAGCAACTTTCTCTAATTCCTAATGAAAGTTATGTTTCTAACATAAGAATTGGACAGTGGTGCTGATAGCGTCTGAGTCTCTGAACTCTCAGATGCCTGTAGATAAGTTATTGTAAGAAAGACAAGTCCAATGATGGCTTTTGCAGGTACAATAAAGAGAGTGGTTAAAATTACACAACCAGTTAATATCCAGCAGAGAAACCCTTTTAGAGTGGATTGAGTTTTGGACTGTTTTGATCGAAACAGCTCTTAACCAAACAGGATGGATTCTATTAAAGAATCGGTGTCTGATGGAGGCAGGGGAACTAGCATTATCCTGCACCTTGGGAAGTTTTGTTGAATTAAGCCCCCAAAGCAGGGGAGCTTCAAAGGGGAATGGATTTGAAGTTTGATCAAAGGGAATTAACACTGCCACTTTTTTTTACTCCAAGAGAGAGAAAAACCTCTCCCTTGTTTTTAGTTTTATAAGTTCATTCTTTATTGAAAAAAGTCATATTTACCATAGAACTCTAGCTTGAAATAAATGTAAGAATTGGGGATTCAGCAGATTAGATTCCCTAACCTTTGTTGAGGTGTGTGGATAGGTCAAGAGTTGGTTTATAAATTCTACTTTATTCTTCATTTATCTGACCTGTTTAAAAATGGGGATCCAAAGGGAAATTCACACTAAAGTGTGACAATGCTTTTAATGCATTGTCCCACAAAATGCATATCTATACCCACCTTTTTTTCCTGGAAACTCAAGGCAATGTACACAGTATCCCTACAAAAGCACTGCGATGTAGCAAGAACTGGGACTGCAAACTCACTCAGTGTCAAGGATAACTGCTGGAGGGGGATAAAAAATTGTATTGGCGGCCATTGTTCATGTATGACACATGCAAAAGACTTGAAACACACAGCTGGGATCGCCATTATGAGCCTCCTGTGAATGCTCCTGCCCGACAATCTCCTTAAACAAGAAAGGGTGTTTCTAAATACATTTTCTTTTACTGTCTCCATGCCTAAAAGTATTTTTTCCAACACTGGCGAAGAATATCAACATTTAAAGAAGTGAAAAATGCAAATGAGAGTTTCATCTTGATCTGCAGAGTGAAGAGACTCCTCAAATAGCCCCAGACAGAGGGTGCCAGCCCAGTGCCAGGGGTCACCTCTTCTCCTCTTGCCCTTCTCATTTCTATTCAGTCAAGTAACACAAGAGCACAAAGAGACTCTTCTCACACAGACAAGGAGGGGGAGTCCCATTGTAGCCCACAGTGCTTTTCTTAAAAGGATCATCTGGCAAGGAAATAATCAGGTATGCCAGATTAATACAGGCAGTCCTTGACTTACAACAGTCCATTTAGTGACTGTCTGAAGTTACAACAGCATGACTTTGATCTTTGTGGCATTTTCCAGGGTCATGTGATCAGAATTCAGATGCTTGGCAACTGACTCATATTTATGACGGATGCAGTGTCCCAAGGTGTCATGTGATCCCTTTTGCGACCTTCTGACAAGGAAAGTCAGGGAAGCCAAATTCACTTAACCACCATGTTACTAACTTAACAACTGCGGTGATTTGCTTAACAACTGTGGCAAGAAAGGTCATAAAATGGAACAAAACTCACTTAACAAATGTCTCACTTAGCAACAGAAATTTTGGGCTCAGTTGTGGTCGTAAGCCAAGGACTACCTTGTACATATATGTGTGGGTAAGGATGAAGCTGAGATAATGTAAGCTTAGAAGGAAAATCAGTAGTGTACAGTACATTCCTTTCCTCTGTTATTTCTTTTTCTATTCCCTCTTCTTGCCTTTTTAAAATCATACCACCAGTCCATTAATGTGCTTTCATCTGTCCATTTAAATTAGCACATAGAAACTTATGAAAATATGTAACCAATTTTGGCTTCATTCAAGTTAATCTGTGGTCCCAGGGCCTTGTGCTCCCCCGCTAAGACTTTCAACCTGAGAAACAACTACATGTCCTATTCTGTGGTGGCACCAAGCACTAAAATGCTCTGCTAACTGAAACTGAGCTGTGCCTGAGTACTAAATGGCCCGAGGCATTTCCCCAAATGCTTAGTTGACTAGAAAAAAAACATTTCTCCTCTCATTTGATTGTTGCATTCTGTGGATTTGTTTTCATTCCCTATATATTTTATTTTAAGCTGCTTTGAGTTTCTTTCTTTTAAAAAAAGTTAGTTATATGTATTATTTAGACATTACATCCACAAGCAAGCAGTGTGTTAAAATGGAGACAGCCCCGGTACTGAAATTCCAGGATTTGGCCTTAGTAGCTATGCCTCATACTATATTCTTTTTTCCTGGAGTATTGAATGACAATTATTCAGCTAAATGAGAAAAATACTGTTTTTTGGAAGGAGACTTCGCCAATTTCCAACTCTGTGACTGCTCCATTGATCTAGCCACTAACAACATTGCTGAGTTAAGTGCTATTATCCACCTATCCTTGAGTCAGTAGAATCTTATAAAAGCATGAAATTTGCTGGCCCCATTGCTAATCCCTATCCTGCCTCCATTGCATCTGTTCTGATTCACTGCTAAACGCTACTATCCTAATCATTAGTGTGCAGCCTCTGATTGGTAAAAGCAATTGTTCAGTGTTTCAGCTTTCCTGTCCTCCTTTTTTCTGCAGGTCACCCAGCTGGTAGACAAAGCATCAGGCACAGGGCAAATCTGGTTGCAGGACCAGATCTAGGTTCTTTGCTAGGTTCTAAGCAGAGTTGAACACAACAGAAAAAACTACAAGTCATGAAGAAAAGATGCTATGTTACTACCAGCACTTTTTGTTCATCTCCATTCCTTTTTTATATAGGCAAGAAATGCTAACTGCCAAGTTCCTCTGCTTTCTATTTGATATTTTTGCTATATATACTATGCCTATAGATATAGAAATGGTGAAAAGAACTATGAGAAGATAATCAGGTGTAGAAGTTTCAGATAACATTCTATAGGAAATGCCCATTCACGAAACTGTTCTTGGGCGTGAAAGTAAGCAATAGACTGGAATAACTGATTTTGTGTCCCCTTAAAAAAAATAACCCACTGCAGAGGGATGTGTTGTACAATATATCAAACCATAATAGCCTAGGATCACATACTAGGCTAGGCATAAAATTAATCACACTTAAAATTATGCGAGATTAGCATGATGGTCAAATAAAACGACCATTCTCGTGACTAATCTAGTTAAGTGTTGTGTGAATATAGTCATAATGTGAAAACAGATGGTTTCAGTTCAGTTTTTGTGATACAGGACCAAAAATCAAGTCCCCATTGAGTTGAGTTTGATTCCTGGTGACTTTGTGGACACATACATGGCATTTTCATGGTCATTGTCATTGCCTTCACTTGGGAGATTTTTATTTTTTACTTCCAAGTGTAACCTACAACCTCACTGTTCCCGATAATCTGCCATTCAAATACTAACCCAATTGCAATCCCCGATAAGCTCAGCCAAAGATTTCCATCTGCTAAACCTCTTAAACATCCCAGCAAAGCTGTTTCTCCACCAAGATAGCTTTTAAAAATTCTTTGCCCAAGGCTAACCTTTGTCCAAGGCATCCTGAGGCAAAGTGACCTGGGGAATTTCTGTACATTTCTGTTGGTTTTCTAATATTGTCATTTTTGGGTGCCATTTCTGAGTATCATTTCAGATTTGTGTCTATTGGGAGAGGGGCAGTGAAATTGGGCAGTTTACACAATATGATTGCATAGTGAGACTGCTGGCTTTTTTTAATAAAGGGAGATACTATTAGTCAAAGAGTTTTCATAATGAAAAATCTTTGGTGATTAGATCGTACTTAAAGCTTCTTATTAATCAAGCATAAGGAGCACATATCACACACGTGGCCATACGCCTCAGTGCCAATGCAGCTTCAAAACTTTAAAATAAATTGCAAACCGAGGGGATTTTTTTCAGTTTAAAGGGATAGAATTGTAGCATTACGAATTAAAAATCAAACTTTCTAACCCAACATTCCTTGCTTAGTCACCTGTATGTAATTGATTCAAATAATCTCTGATGGATGCTCTAGTACGTTTTTCATGACTAATTGAATTAGCAGTTGATTTGTATAATATGACCTTCTTGAAAGATGAAAGCACAATCAGCAACCCACTGGGGGATTTGGATTACTCAAAGTTCAGAGCACTGGAATAGAACACAGAATTCTGGCTATTTTCTGCATGCATGCTTGTCTATGCTCGGTTGAAGGGAAGACTGAACAAACACAATTCTAGGTGGGTTTTTTTTGTGTGTGAAACTGTCAGAAGTGCCCAAATGTCTTCTTTTCCCAGGTATGTCTGGTAATATTATAGCTATAGCAGTAATCAAGATGTTGGATTAAGACTAGGGAAATTGAAACTCAGCTATGGAAGCCTACTGAATAACTGGAAGCCAGGCACTATCTTTTAACCCAACCCATCCTACAGAACTTTTGTGGGGAAAAGTGGAAAAAAATAGCTATCTACATCATCCTGGAAGAAAGGAGGGGTATAAGCTAAATGAATGACATATTGCTTTGCTCTAATTTTTCCCAACTTGGCACGAGTTGAGAGTTGCAATCCTTATAACTCTATAGGATATCAGGTTCAGAAAAGCTAGCATATCCGTAACTATCCTGCACGGTTTCCCCCCTCCCCCCCAATTTCCTATATTTGTCTTCAGGGTCACAGACAAATCTGATTGGTTAGGTAACAGCGGGATCTTCACTTGTTCATTATACATGAACTTCTCCCTGATTGGGTCACATTACTTTGTTGATCCAGAAAGGAAGAAGGAGAAGTATCAAAATGGAAAAAAGAGAGGTATACAATCAGGTAATAGTGTAGCAGGCTGGAATAGTAAACATACATTTTGTACTTTTCAGACAAATGTTCCACCCCACCTAAATTGATAATTTCAATTCTGAAATTCAATTCTGAGAGGAAATAGTTCTTGCTGAAGATAATAATATCTAGTGATAGCTAACCTAATTTGTCTTCTTGTAGAATCCATTCAGGTTTCTGAGTCTCACTGTAAAAGCAGCAGTCTCTGCTTGGAGATAGTCATGTGGTAGGATATTATTTCATCTATTGAAGGACTGATAATGAAGATCAAATCTTAGAGGGTTTTTAAATCATACACAGTGGACTTGTGAAAAAGCAAAGACATTTTGGATACATATCCATACAATGATGGAAAACATATTATGAATTAACATGATAAAACCAGAATTATTCCTATTAGGTTTTATGGACAAGGAATTGGAAAAGTAATATGTGAAATTTGTATTGTATATGGTAACCATGACAAGATTACTGTATGCAAAAAGTAGCAAAAGCAATAAGATACAGTGGAAGATTAAATATAAGATTAACTGAATTTGTAGAAATGGCAAAGCTGATTGGTTTGGTCAGAAATACAGTATTTTATTTGAAGGACTGAAGATTTGAAATCTTATATGGACATTTTTTCGAAAGAAGAAAAGATCAAATTAATGATTTCTATATTTGAGTCTTAAAAAAGGATGGGAAAAAATTAAGATGAAAAATTACTCAATAGATAGAAGGGAAGAAAGCATAGCTGTATGTTTAATTTCGTTTTCATTCTCTTTTTTTCTCTTTTTTCATCTGTTCTATCCTATTTTGTGTTTTGTTTTGTATACATTTACAGTATAAAGCACTGTTTCTCATGGATCTTTTTTTCTACCTTCTTCCAGCTGGCAACTAGCAAGCCCACTCTACAGACATTGATTTATGGAGGTCCTCAAAATAACATATGAGAGGGCTATGCATTGAAAAGCACTACAGTGACCTATGTGATAAGGATAAGGCCAACTGAAGATTGAGGAGAAAGGCTAAAGGTTAGAAGTTGAACTTCTCCCTGGATGTATGTTACTGTTCCTGAAGGGGGGAATCTAACATGAGTAGAGATTACTGAAGCAGCTTCTATTAATATAACACAACGGACATTTATTTAGAGGAAATGCATCATACCGCTTGGTAGAATCAATAAAAGTAATTTTCTTGTGGAGTTGATTCTTAGGCTGGTCTACATTGTGGGGCTGATAGCTATGTTTTATTACTGATCTTTGTGAATGCTTTCTTCAGGACATTCTTTTGATTTCCCATTCTAGCTTAGAGTCCCTAAAGTTCTGCCATTACATGATAGTCACCTATCTAAATACTAAGCAGACCCAATCCTGCTTAGCTCCTGAGATTAGACATGGTCCATAAGGCACTGCACCTGGTGGAAATGATTATCCCCCAAATGCTCAGAAGCTTCATTTCAAATAAGAGAACATAACTCATAAAAAAATGGCTCTCAAAATGATTATTCTATGGCACCTAGCTCAAATTGCTTCCCAAATACTCCAGGTGGAGGATTGTAATGTATGATGGTTTGTACATGGAGTAAGCATGAGAAAAGTCCCACAAAAACAAAGGAGCAAGCAAATCAAACCAAATCTTGATGAGAGAGGAGACAAATGATAGAAACCTTTCCTGTTTGACTTTCCTTCAGTTGAAGAGAGGCAATATATGGGCCCAACAAAGACTACTGTTTGTAGTACATGGTGTGAATAACTGGAATCAGAAAGGGTCAGAGTTAGTAGAGAAAATGTAAAAGTGCTGAGATAACCATAGTAAGGCCGTCCTATTATATTCCCAGATTTTTATTCTGGCTGTACTGTAAATGTCACAATTTGGTTTACCCTGTTTTCTTTATCATTTCTATGAAAACCTTCTGGGGTATGTAACCCTATAACCTTTGTCAGTTTGGAGCTCCTTTACATTCTTTTGGCTGGGATTCCTCTACTGTGGTTGTGCAGGCGAATAAAGATATTTTGAGGTATCTAACTTTAAATGCTTTGGATTTTCATTTGACATTTTCCCCTACAGTACTTCTTCCCCAGCATTAGCTATCATTGTGATTCAACCACAGGTTCAGAGAACGGAAACCTCTTTCTATCCTGAGCACAAGATTATTTATAGGTAGATTTAAAAGAACAACTACCACTATCACCACCTGCGTTTCAGATCCAGACACTGAGCATATATATTTAAGATGCCATGATATTCACCATACTGAATATCATTGGCTCTTTAAAGCAAATTAGTATAAAGAATAAAACACTAGTTTGAAGATATTCCATTCAAAAGGGGCAATATGACAGATGTAATTTTATGTACATGTTGTAGTTCAGAAAAATGGAGACTAGGGGGCAATGGTGCCCCAGCTAGGTCACTTTTGAAGACTTTATGAAGGTCAGCAGTACAAAGATGCATTAAGGTGCTTGACTTGATTGGGTGCCTGTAATGTCAATTAGGCCTCCGAGCAGCAACTAGTGGCAATCATTAGAGCTGAACTATGTGTCTCAATATTCTAGGCAAAACTTTATAATCTTCGGAAAGCTTGGACTAAGATCAGCTGGGCTTGCAGCAGGTAGGAATTAGTAATAGGCTGACTTAAGGCAAGATGCCTGTTGTGTATTGGCCTTATATCTAAGTGTATGTGTTTAATAGAAATTGCTGAATCACTGGGCTAAAGTGATGTCTGCGGACCAGGGATTGCCTGGGGAAAACCCGGATTGCCTATTGGCTGCTGCCTATTGGCTGAAATGTATATAAACATGTGTGCTGCACAGGCAAACGGCTATAAGAGAACGACTTTTGCTGTGATGCTACTGACTTGTAAATAAACGGTTACTGTTTCAGCTACACCGTATCCTTCTATGACTGCAGAACCCAGTACTCAACAATGCCTATGTGTATTTATGTATCTATGAAAGTTTGCAAGTACATATCCTACATGCATGGTATGATTTCAAACAATGTCCCAGAGTTCAGTCGCCACAATTCTTATTGTACAACATACATTGTACAAACTCTGCTCATGATAAAGTTAAACTAATTAAATATAGATACGATTTATGTGTATAGGAAACAGATCCAGCCTCAAGGATTTTCTGCATGCAGCAGAAAATAGCACCAGGCTTTGTTGCCAATCACCATTACAACAGCGATAACAGTCAAATGAGGGTGGATAGTGTGCTTTGGAAAAATAATGATTTTGTACATTCCACACTGAAAACTGACCTTCCTGTTTTTAAAGGGCTACTTTCCCCCCAATTCTCTCTTTTATGTTTTAAGCAATACACTGTTAGATGTTTGCTCGTTATAGTAGGTGTCAATAAATGCCTCATCTTCTGAACGTCAACAAGCTATTATTTGAAGCTCAAAGTTGATAATTCTAAACAATAGAACAAGGAGACTCAAGGAGTCCCCTTAAGTGCAGGACTTCTGACAATGCTCTGTTTTGTTAAATACACAAAAGTAAATAGAAATAATAATAGTAGGCATTGAATTCAGCTGACTCCACGATTCCAATGGGTATTGATTTTCCTGACTGGAGGGTTATTTTTGTAAAATTATGTGAAGTGAGAGGAGGAGGAAAGAAAGAATTGAGTTTCAGTGATTGATAGGTCTGCTCCCAAATCAGAATAATTCTTGTAATTAGCCCTTCTTTGATTTCAAATGAAGAGCTTGTGGAAAAGCAGAGATTTTTAGTTCTATTCTTTGCTCTATCTGACTGTACCTCATGCTAACTCTGAGTGATATCTGAGGATTATATTATTTATTCAAATGGAAAGTATGAGGTCTATTTTGGCTACTAATCTATGTCAGAAAATCAGGATACCATTGTTTTTGTAGGCCACATTTATCATCTCTTATATGTCCTATGAGTGTGCAGTGGCTCAGTGGATAAGACACTGAGCTTGTCAATCAAAAACTCGGCAGTTCAACAGTCTGAATCCCTAGCGCAGTGTAATGGAGTGAGCTCCCAATACTCGCCCCAACTTCTGACAGCCTAGCAGAAAATGCAAGTAGAAAAATTGGAACCATTTCGGTGGGAAGGTAACAGCACCTTTGGCATCTAGTCATGTTGGTCACATTATCACGGAGGCGTCTTCGTACAGTGCTGACTCATTGACTTTGAAACAGAGACGAGCACTGCCCCTAGAGTCGGACCGACTAGAAAATATGTATGGGGGGGGAACCTTTATCTTTATATGTCCTACATTTCTGCTTCAACCTCTATTCTATTCTATTCAAGGAGGAGCATTATATTCCTTATAAACAACCCTTCATTTTGCACTTTTGTTTCAATTAGTTAATTTGCGTTTCCCACAAAAAGGGCAAATTGCATCATATTTTGCTCCACAGCAACTTTACAAGAGCAACTCATTTAATGAATGGCTGCATTAAACAGAATCTAGTAGCATCTTTCACATTAAGATCCCATTTGTTGGAATGGGTGCATCTAAACTAGGTGCCTGTCCTACCTACCCATATACTCTATATTTTCCTACATACCTGTGCTTAACGTAGTGTTTCTCAACCCTGGTGCCTTGAAGATATGTAGACTTCAACTCTCTGAATTCCCTAGCCTGTCATGTTGGTTGAGGAATTCTGGGAGTTGAAGTCGACACATCTTTAAAACTGCCAAGGTTTAGCCTCTCCATTTTCTTGTTTGCCTTCCTCCAGGTGATCCACACAATCTCAGCTTTTCTCTCTCTGGCCCATTAGGCATGCTCAGCTTGTTTCTCCAAGTTGCTGTGCATGCTCATCCTATTAAACCTAGCTGCCAGATGGTTTTTCCCACTTACTCCTTCACTCTTTTCTAGTCATCTATTCACCATGCACCATGCCTGGCACATTAACTATTATATACACCTGTAGGTATGTGTGTACCCATATATAATGCATACATACACACAAATAGATGCATACATCTAGAGCAACCTAGAACTAAGGAGAAATTTCCTAACAGTGAGAACAATTAACCAGTGGAATGGCTTGTCTTCAGAAACTGTGAGTGCTTCATCATTGGAGGCTTTTATGAAGAGATCAGACAGTCAATTGACCAATGAGCAGAGGGTTGGACTAAAAGATAAGTAGATATGGTGGGAACCAAGGGGTAGGCCACTCTCGGGGAACTAGGACTCGCTGCCTTAAAGCGATTACTTGTTCCAGCCCCTTTGGTTCTGGTTCACCGGGCTCATCTCGTATAACTGGTGACTTGGGATGTCCGGGCCCTGGCCTCAGGCTGCTGCTGCTTAATGCCAGGTCAGTTGTGAACAAAGCCCCCCTCATTCAGGATTTAATCCTAGAGGAGGGGCGGACCTGGCATATACATCTCAGAGATGTGCCCAGACAGGTTTCAGATACTGCATCAGATTCCAGGGAAGGGGTGGAGGAGTGGCAGCTATTGTCCGGAAGAGCTTAAGACCTCGCAGGATCCCTGCCCCTGATATTGTTGGGTGTGAATCTCTCCTCTTGAGGTTGGATTCAAGGGTTCAGTTGGGCTTGTTGTTGATGTACCTGCCTCCCAGCTGCATGACAACAGCCCTGCCTGTGCTGCTAGAGGCAGTAGTCGGGTTGGCGGTGGAGTTTCCCAGGCTATGGTACTGGGGGACTTCAACTTACCATCACTTGGCGAATCCTCAGATGGGGCCCAGGAGTTCATGGCTTTCATGACAACCATGGACCTGACCCAAGTAATTGAGGGTCCGACCCATGAGGGGGGACAAACACTCAACCTGGTATTTCTCTCAGGGCAATGGAGATATGATCTGGAATTACAGGGTATAGAGATCTCACCCTTGTCATGGTCAGATCATTTCTTGCTGAGACTGGACTTTAAGATGCCACTCCTTCATTGCAGGGAGGTGGAGCCGATTAAGTGGTTCTGCCCCAGGCACCTATAGGACCCCAAAGGGTTTCAGAAGGCGCTAGGAGAGATACCCATGTCCACAGTCTGACCAATACTCTAGTGGCTGCCTGACATAAGGCAGCATCTGGGGCATTGGATCGGATTGTGCCTTTGTGGCCTCTCAATGGCAGCGGATCCAGAAAAGCTCCCTGGTTTACTGAGAAGCATAAAGAGATGAAGCACCAGAAGAGACACCTAGAGCGACGCTGGAGTAAATCTGAATCTGACTGAACACTTTTAAGAACCTTTGTTAGGACTTATTTGGTGGCGATACCGGCGGCAAAATGTTCATGTTTTTCTGCTCTTATTGCATCCGCGAAGTCTCGCCCACTGCCCTATTTAGAGTAACTCGCTCCCTCCTTAATGTTTAGGGAGCAGAGGAACCCTAACAGGATAGAGCTGAGGAATTTGCACAGTTTCTGTCGGATAAAATCACCCAGATTCTGATGGACTTGGACTCTAATTGGGCAATACTGACTGAGATGACAGGGGTGGGTCTTAGTCCTATTGTGTGGGAGGAGTTTGAGCCAGTGGCTCCTGAGGAAGTAGACAAGGCTGTAGGGGCGATGAATGCCTCCACTTGTTTACTGGATCCGTGCTCCTCCTGGCTGGTTTCAGCCAGTAGGGAGATGACACGAGGCTGGCTCCAGGCATTAGTTAATGCAACCTTGAACGAGGGGTCCTTCCCACAGCCCCTAAAGGAAGAAGTTGTAAGGCCCCTCCACAAGAAGCCTTTCCTGGATCCAGCAGAATTAAAGAACTTTTGTCCAGTGTCCAACCTACCCTTTGTGGGAAAAGTTGTAGAGAAAGTGGTTGCATTTCAGCTCCTGCGGTCATTGGATGAAACAGATTACCTGAACCCTTTTCAGTCTGGCTTCAGACCTGCCTATAGCACAGAAACTTCTCTGGTCACACTGATGGATGGCGAGCCCGAGATGAGGGTCATTCCTCCATCTTGGTGCTACTTGACCTCTCAGCGACCTTCGATACTGTTGACTATGGTATCCTGGGACAGCTAAGAGAGTTGAAAGTGGGCAGCACCATGCTATGGTGGTTCTCATCCTATCTCTCTGGTCAGTCACAGCTGGTGTTGGTGGGAGGACCAAGGTCAACCCCTAGGCCCCTTGTTTGTGGAGTGCCTCAGGGCTTGGTCCTCTCTTCTCTCCTATTTAACATCTACATGAAGCCACCGGGTGAGATCATCTGATGATTTGGGGTGAGATATTAGCACTATGCTGATGATACATAGCTATATATCTCTACCCCGCGTCAATTCAGTAATGCAATGGATGTGATGTGCCGGTGCCTGGAGGCTGTAAGAGTCTGGATGAGATTCAACAGGCTCAGACTTAACCCAGACAAGACCGAGTGGCTGTGGGTATTGCCTCCTAAGAACTATATTGTCTGTCCATCCTTAGTTCTGGGGGGAGAGAAATTGTCCCCCTCAGAACTGGTTCACAATTTGGGTGTCTCCTAGATTCACAGCTAAAATTAGACCACCATCTGACTGCTGTGGCTTGGGAGACCTTTGCACAGGTTTCCCTAGTGCACCAATTGCAACTCTACTTGGATCAGGAGGTGCTCAGTACAGTCACTCATGCCCTTATCACCTCACAGTTGGACTATTGCACTGTGCTCTACATGAGGCTACCCTTGAAAAGTGTTCGGAGACTGCAGCTGGTCCAGAATGCAGCCATGCGAGCTGTTGCGAGTGTACCTAGATACACCCACTTTACACCAATTTTCTGCACTGGCTCCCTATTGGTCTCCGGGCACAATTCAAGGTGTTGGTTATTACCTTTAAAGCCCTACATAGCTTGGGGCCAGGCTATCTGCGAGACCACCTTCTACCACATATTTCCAGTGACCGGTAGGATCCCACAGATTTGGAGGAGACTCTGGGTCCCATCAACTAAACAATGCCAGCTGACGGGCCCACGGGGGAGGGCCTTCTTGGTGGCTGCCCCAGGTCTCTGGAACCAGTTACCTCCAGAGATCCGGACCATCCCCACTCTATTGGCCTTCCAAAAAGCTCTGAAGACCTGGCTTTCCCGGCAGGCTTGGGGCCATTGACTTCGCTTGGTGATCTGGCGAGGTCCGACCATGAATGTGTGAGTGAGTGTGTTTTAAAGTTTTAAATGTTTTAAATGTTTTTAATATGAATGTTTTAATGATATTGTGAGCCACCCTGAGTCCTTGAAGAGGGGCGGCATGCAAATCTAATAAATAGATAGATAGATAGATAGATAGATAGATAGATAAACAAAAGACCTCTGAGGTCCCTTCCAACTCTGTTATCCAACAGGTCAGATATACATGCACCCATCCATTACACATTCTGCCCTTTCCTCCTAAAAAACACATTAGACAGCGTGTGATGTGTACAAATGTACTGAGATCATGAAGGAAGGTAAATATATGTGTCTCAGGATAATGTTGCATGATCTGATCTGGGTCGGCTGCCGGGACCAGAGGTTTTGTCTGCTGAGCTTTGGGACTCATGCTGGAGCCCATCTTCAGGGAACTTCTCCCTAGCTGTATGTGTTGCTTACACAACACAAGCAAACGACAGCCATCAGCACACCTCAATCAACATCTAAAAATCCACACACAACAGGCACTACAAATACCAGACACAAAACAGCACACAATCTGCCAGAGAGAAGCCCCTTGAAGATAGGCTCCAGCACGAGTCAGAAAGCTCAGATGACAAAAGCCTTTGGACCCAGATGGGATCCTGCAAATCTACCGATCACATGCGCTTTCTCTCTTTGGCCCTGCCGATCATGTTTACTCAGCCTCATCCTGTCTACCTGCTGGATTCTTTGGCTGTTTCCATTTCCAGCATCACTATTCATTTCTTTCTTTTTTTTAGATGGTGAATAATTATTTATTGGTATATACATTTCATAGTAAACATCATTTACATTTTTACATCATTTCTAGTATTTACATCTTTTTCATTGTCAAATACATACATATATATAGCCGCTCTGAGTCCTTGGAGAGGATGTTTAATAAACAAACAAACAAACAAACAAACAAACAAATAAATATGCACACACACATTCCATTTGTCTCATTAAAAACGTCATTACTGTTTAATACCTTGGGCTTCACTCCCCCCGTCTTTCCTTTCTTTATTTTCTTCCTTCTCTTCCCTTTTCTTTTTCTTATTCTCTTTATCTCTTTCCTACACCCCTTTTCCTTCCTTTTTTCCTCTTCTCCCCTTTCCTATTCATTTCTGTTCACCTGGCCTATCTCTTTCAATACCCTCTGCGCTCTTTTGAAAGGCATTGCATGCTATGAACAAAAATGGATGCAGATTTTAAAAAGTGAATCTCTTGTTTTTCATAAGTCTCTTCCAATAATTTTTCTTTTTAACTTCTCAGTTTAGTCTACCATATTACATTTCCTCTAAGTCTCCCATCCAAGTACTAAACAGACCTGATCTTGCTTAGCATAAAACTTATATCACTCACCATATTTCTCGGAATATTTCTATTTAAAACGAAAAGTTCCAAAAAAGCGCACTTTCCAACATCTGCACCAGTTCGGATGACTGCTGATCAACTTCATTTTCTTATAAACTTCTAGCATTCTGCTAGTAAAAAAAGAAATGTTGCAGTCATTTGTGCTTTCCCAAGATAGACATCAACACCTTTGCAGCCAGAAGATATTCATACAGCCAGAAGGTGTCTAACCCTCAGCTTGCAGGAAAGGAGAAGGGCTGTGTAGTTTAAATATCATCAGCAGATTAATTGCAACTAGCTCGAGACATGCAAATGATTCTTCCCAGAGGCTTTATATAGATGTTCCCCCTATAATGAGGAAAATGAGATTGCAGAATTCCTAAGAATTGGCATTGTGGGGGGATAGAAGGAGAGAGAGATGGAATGGAACGCTTTCAGTGCTCAGCTTTGCCAAATCTCCAACCAGAGATATATTTAATGGCATCACTGGCATACTGAGAGATCCCAGAGTCTCGCTCCAGGTATAGATCATCACCGATATAATTAAGGCTGTTCCCTATCAAAATAGATCTAAACGCAGATCTGAATTCCATGCTTCTGAGCCCAACAAGCTGCTCATAATGCTATACCAGCCAGTACCCAGATTGACAAAGGCTTGCTTGGTTCTATTTAAGAAATTCTAATTTCAACAATTTAAAAAAAGGCAGCCAGAGCAGAGCTCTCTGTCAAACTCTGTCAGGATTTGCCTCTCCCTTCCTCCTTCCCTCCCTCTCTTCTCTTTCTTTGGCAATAGGTGTCTGCTTATATTTAAAAGTTTTGGCTGTATGATGCTGTGTTGATTTATCACCGCAAAGGCTGCCAGAAGTCAATCGAGGGGTTTCTATTTAATTTGGCAAAAACCACAGGGCTTCCTTGAACATTATAAAGGCATCTTTTCCCCACTGCCAAGATGGAGTAGAAGCAAAAGGAAGAATCTGCATGCGAAGCATGTTTTCTCCAAGGGTACCCAAATGTCGCCACTTTGATGTGAAGCTTATGGGTAATTAAGGCTCAACATTATACCCTTAATTCGCCACCAATGTTAGAAACAGAGAATGACGACAAAATTCAGGAGCAGCAGCTGCTCTTTTCACAGTGATACAATAACTATCACATTAATAGGAAGGGGTGCGGGGGTGGAAAGAAGGGAGGGAGGGAAGGAGAGTGGAAAAGCACCTGCTTCTATAAATGGTGTTGAAACATGGTGCAGCTAATCTTCTGCTGCCTGTCACATTAATTGTTAGAAAGCTACAGTTGATATAAATCTATTTGTCCCTTGACTAAAATTAATCTGGTTTTAAGTACAGCATTTATCTCAATGTAGTTGAGGGGGGTGAGCAGGGGAGAGAATGCTTTGACAAAATTTATGCTATGGAAACTGGCCATTAGGACAGCTGAGATATTTACAGTGACCAAATCTTCTTTTCGGGAGTATATGTGTGTGTGTCGAAGGATGGAGAGATTCTTTGCTGGAATCTATGAGCAGAATAGTAAACCAAATCCGTTCATCACCTTGATCCCAAACAAAAATGTATAGAGAGACAAATATCCATCTTTATACTTTTCTTTCATCTCACATTGTCTTCTTCTCAACATCCTTCTGAAAATCACTTCTCTGTTCAACACTACTGTTAAAGATCCCATCCTCCTCCATTTGTCACTGCCTGTCTCCAAATGGGGAGAGAGAGAGAG
>JANHFO010002851.1:84692-98447 GCA_032468095.1 Pareas carinatus | reverse complement strand
ATGTTTTCTGTACACTGCCCTGAGTCCTTCGGGAGAAGGGCGGTATATAAGTCTAAACAAACAAACAAACAAACAAAAATTAATGCTAAGGATGGATTCTTAAAGGTTTTCTAAGGAAAGTGACATTGGCATCTTTTGGTTTGGAGTTGTTTGTGAACCACAGTAAAATACATGGGAGAACCCCATTGTCATTGAAAATGATACTCTAGTTAAGGTTTGGGTTTGGGTTTGCATTTGGGATTGGGTTAGGGTTAGGTATACTTGAAGTTATGGCAAAAAACAAATGCTAGAGATAGATTCTTAATGGTTTGCTAAGGAAAGCAACATTGAAGACTTTTACCTGAGGGTTGTTTTTGGACCACAGTAAACTACAAGGGAAAATCCGAATGCCAATGAAAATGACTAAGGTTAGGATTCAGTTTAGGGTTAGGGTTAGTGTTCAGTGTTACCCTAATGATAATCGTAATCTAAGTATAATTTTCAAAGGCAATGGATTTTTGCGGTGTATTTTACTGTGCTCTATAATCAACTGTCAGCAACAAGGTGTTAATATCACTTTACTTAGAAAACCTTTAAGAATTCATCCTTAGCATCAGTTTTTTGCCATAGCTTCAAGTGGTACAAACCCTAACCTTAGTTTCATTTTCCTTGGTAGTAGGATTGTCCCCTGTATTTTTTTTAAAAAAGGTTTTATTTTTGGAGCGAGTGGGTGTGCCCACGTAACCCCTCTCCTGCGCGAGCTGCACTGACTGCCGGTGGTCTTCCGGGTGCGCTTCAATGTGTTGGTTACTACCTTTAAAGTGCTCCATGGCATAGGGCCCAGTTACTTGCAGGATCGCATTGTACCAACGGATATCTCCTGCCAACCCACACGATCCCACAGAGCGGGCCTCCTCAGGGTGCCATCGGTCAGACAATGTTGGCTGGCGAACCCCGGGGGAGAACCTTCTCTGTGGCAGCACCCACCCTCTGAAATGATCTCCCCCCTGCAAGATGAACTATTTTTGACCTTCAGACCTTCCGCCGCACCCTGAAGACCCACTTATTCCAGCAGGCTGGCTTGACCTAGCTGTGCCCTAGTCCTCCTGTTTTAACTTGGGGCTTAGATTGGTTTTAAATATTTTAATTAATTTTAGGATTTAGATGGAAGTCATTTTATTGTTTCCCCCATCTTTTTAATTAGCCATAATTTAATGTTTTCAATGTGTTTTATTGCTTGTGTTGTACTGTGTTTTTATCTGGCCTGTCAGCTGCCCTGAGACCTTCGGAAGAAGGGCGGGGTATAAATAAAACCATAATGATGATGATGATGATGATGATGATGATGATGATGATGATGATGATGATGATGATGATGACAACGACGACTTTCCACAGGCAGAGTCAGGCTGCATTTACTTGCCAAAATTGGAGCCAGGATATTTATAGGAACCTGTCTATCTACATGAGGAAAGCTCCCTGCTCATTTCCTTTGGGTCCTGCCTGGGTGATGTAAGGAACGTGATTGATTGCATCACAATACTGTCACAGTGAGGAAGGCCAAATTGTTCTGCCTCTTCTTTTAAAGCTTACAGATTTTAGATTTTGGAGATGGAATCACTCAGTTCTGAGAACTGAAAAGGCCTTTTTGACCTTTGACACCATCCCCAAATATAGAAAAGATAACAAAATCATTAGTCTTGCCTACTTGTAGACATACTGAGGATTGCATGCAATCTGAAGGACACAGATTGTTCCTTCTACTCTATGTTTACTTACATCAGAATCAGAATTTATTTTGCCAAGTATGTCAGGACACAGAAGGAATTTGTCTCCAATGTACATACATCTACATACATAAAATAAACAAACTGTGATTACAATCAAAGATACATTCATAAGCATTGTATACATAAGCATAATCATTGTATATATAGGCATAATCATTTGTATATATAAGTATAAGATACATTCAGTCATAAAGTATATTTGTCAAGTATATATAAGCTGCAATTGACAAATCGCGATCTTAACCATGAATGAAATTCACAATCATAAGTACATTCATCATGTTATAAAGTACAATCAATATGACACAAAACACCCTCCTCATTAACAGTGCCGTGTAAGTCAGCTGTTTATCAGGTTGATGACATGGAGGAAGAAGGTATCTTTGTGTCTAGTTGTCTTACATATAGTGTAAAGTCATATTTGGAGGCACTTCAAATACCATCCATCATTAAGCAGGATGCCGTGAGTGACCAAATCTGAAGACACTTTTCTATGTTTAGTGCCTATTCTGTGAAATGCCCCCCCTTCAGAGATTCATCTGAAGATGACTTTGGGATAATTTTGCTGTCAGTTTTGCCTTTTCATTTCTCAGGAAGTTTAAACTATTTTCATTTTCAGTTTTTTTTAATTATATACAATTTGTGTCTTTAAACTACATTACTTTTAATCCTGATTCATTACTGTTACAAGTAGTCCTCAACTTACAACTGTAATTGAACCTGAAATTACAGATAAATAATTGTGACGATGGTTAAGCAGGCCACCACATGACATGACTGATTTTGACTTTTTGTGTGGCAGTTGTTAATTGAATGCCGTGGTTGTTAGAGCAAAACCATGAGTGTTTTTTGGTGGAAACCAGAAGTAAAGACCAGTTTGGGGCAAAAAAATGTTGCAAATTGCAGTCATGTAACCATGGGCTGTTGCAAATGGCCATAAATGTGAGCCAGTTGCCAAGCATTCAAAATCCAATCGCGTGACTGTTATTGTGTGTATGGCAACTGTCATAATTTTTTAATCTGGATCATAAATAGTCCTGAAGAGGTCTGTCAGAAGGTATAAAAGGGAAGCTTGCAAGCTTGCAAAACAGCTTCTGATTGCATTTCTGTCTGTGTTCGAGTTACCTAGCTCTTTGAATAAATCCTGTTTTGATTCACTCAAGTCTCCTCTCTGCCTTCTGCACACTACATAAAAGACTACCTTGTTTTATTTCCTGCTATAAGCTATCTTTTAATGAATGAATAAATGAGATTTACATTGACAATTAATTATTCCCTTAGTATCTTTCATCCCATTGACTTTATGGGGATACTTGATGACTTTTCTTAAAAGGTAGATGTACCAATAGCAAAAGATTGCTAGAGCCTTAGATCAGAATTCATACCTAAATGAAGGCATAAAATATAATACATGTAATAGAACTTCAATAAGCATCTACACCAGCCTGGGGACATCCTGATATGGCAAAACCTAGATGCTAAAATACTGTATATTGTAACTGCACCTGTCACTTTCAGGCATGCATCAAATAAAAAAAAAATAACACATGTAATATTTGTCAGGATAGTGTTTTGTAACAAAATATAGTTTCTTGATTCTGATGGAATGTTAAAAGCACTACTGCTGTCTTTTGTACCAAATCTCGTTTAATTGGGTGGTTTTTCTTCAAAAGATTCAAAAACGATTCCTTTGATATTTAAAGCATTATGGTAAAGGTTCACTCCACACATATGTGCTAGTCATGTCCGACTCTAGGGGCGATGCTTAAAGCATTGGACTGTTCAACTTGCTGGTATTCTATATAGCAGTAAACCACCACCTATTCTTGAACAATTTGTGCTGCATCCTTAAGTCATCCAAGAGATCTTTTTGATGGATCCCACCAAGGAAAATTTGACATTAATAACCAATTTCACTTTCTGCACCCATATTATGGAATAAATTGCCACTTAAACTCAAGCAAGCTTCTTCTTCATTACAGTTCAAGAAAAGACTCAGATCATATTACTGTTCCCAGGGCTTTTAATGTTATTTTTTACCATTTCTATTTTATATCTGTTATCTTTTAATGTTGTTTTTATTATGTTTTAATGGCATTTTGCAAGCTACCCACAGCCATTAAGAGAGTGAGCAGCATAGAAATTTCCTAAAGAAATAAATAATGAAAAGAATCAACAACCTTTTTGTGGCTGGGAGCTGCCATTACTTTATTTTTTAGGGGACCTGAGGGTGACATTGGGAGAGCTGATGATTCAGATTAGGTGGGATTATGGCCTGGAATGTTTTTCCTAAATTTCTGAGAGAAATTGGCTCACTTTGTTTTTCTTTTGACTATGTTAAGGTTATTTTAAGGTTCATGTGATAACTTTCTTGTTTCTACCTCAAAAAAGCAGAAACGTATACTCCTGATTTTTCTTATATTTATCATCTGATTTCATAATCTGGGTGACCTCATGTGATTATGCATTGCCTAGCTCTTGACTATAAAAACGACTGAGGTGAGACCGTAATCTCTGTTAGGGCAGCACAACCACTGGTCTTGCTATTGAGTGAATTATAGACTAGGCAACTCACTATATGAAGTCCTCAGCCTATCCAGCCTACCCTATCTGGGCACCTTCCAGAAAATGCCCAATGTCAAGCACTGAGGTCTCTCAGCTGACCTCAGTGCTTAAATAAAACTTACAGCTTTATTTCACACTTTTCCTGTCAATTGAGGGCGCTGGGGGTGGGAGCACATGGTCCTTCTCTCTTTCATGGCTGGGATTCTTGAATGCCTGAATGAGGCTTATCTATCACACAGCTGTTGGTGAGGCTTACCACCTTTCTTCTTCAAAGAAAAAGTCTACGAAGAGAAAAGTTACAGACTAAATGTCTATTTGTGTTTTAGTTGTGTTTTAGGCCTGGCTGTAAATTTGGCAGCCAGTTTCTCTCCCCCCACCCTCAGCTCCATATGGCAGTTCTATAAGTAGTAAGATTTGAGCAAAGGACTCACAGAAGGAACTATGAAAAGTTTCCAGTTCCTTTTTAAGAAAGATATCTAGGTTATAAAAAGCTTTCCACTATACTCAAAGGACAGTGAATGGTTGTTCACACAAGTGAATGTCATCTGTTGGGTAAGGGCATTCATAAATAATTTGCATCTTCTTTTGTGACTCTGGTTCCAACAGTGGCAAAGTGTGTGAGTGCACAAACACAGCAGTGTCCTCCAAGGCTTATCACCTTATTCCACAATCTCTTTTTTTTGTCCCATTTAACCTTTGCTGCCATCCCCATTTAAGTGGAAGGAAACGTTTAAGCAGTTAAAACAGGTTGTACAATTCAGGAACAAGACTGTTTAAATTGTTGCTGATATATGCAGCTGAATTTCCCTGCACGGTATCAGATTTAAATAATTTTCTTACCTTGCAATGAATCACACACACACACACACACACACACCAGTTCACTTACAGATTTGCCTATCACATTGATACATTGCCATAATTTGCAAAATATTCCCAAGTTTTAAAATAGCAATATATTACGGTAAAGAACTCCTGAAATTAAAATATCCATGATAATAACATATGACATATTACAATAATTGAAGTTGACTTAAAATAGAGCAACGGACAAAATAAACAGTCTTTCTGTTCCTGCACATAGAAAAATCCTTTCATTTGCATAGTTTGTGCTGTGTCACCAGGCTAAATTGGAAAATGCTGCTATGCCATAAATCTTTACAAACAGAGTAAAAACTATGAACCTTAGAGTCTTATTTCATAAGAATCTCAGTTTTCTTCAATTAATCACTAATTTAGCAAAAGGAGGAATGCCAAGCTCACAGCATTAGCTCAAGTAACAGTCTCTGTGATCTACAAAGGTCTCCACTCCCTGTCATAAACTGTCAGTTTCTCTAACTAGACATCTTTTATTCTATTTGTATATTTGAATATATTTCTAGATGATAGAATAATTTTGAAATAGAACATTAAGTGCTGTAATCGTTCAAGGGATCTTACAATTTATAAAGGAATTGGCTCCCTACATCATGTCTTCCTATCTAGGATCATGCAAACTAAACCTGATTCAATCTAAAGAGGAGATGTGAGATGTGAGATGTGAAGAAAGCATGAATAAACTGGAGATTGCGGTTCAAGAGCATGAAGCAAATGGATTCAATTCAAGCTTCTTCAAGAATCTATTTGAGAAAAACTCCTCAAGCATTCAGTAAACAGGGGAATCATCAACACTGGCAGCATTGTCTGAAAATAAGGAAGGTTGGTAGACCCTTTTAAAGAATTCCTCCTTCCAGAAAAACCTTAAAACTCAGTGGTTTTGAGGGGAAGGGTCTCATAGGAATAAGGAGCCCACAACAAGGTTATACTGTATGAAAGGTTTTGAATGCACTCTCCTGTTCCTTTCTTTATATTTATAGTTTTAATGGTTTTTAATTATTTTGTTTGAATTGAGTGCACCACCCAAAGTCACATATGTGAGATAGGTGACTGTATAAATTTGATATTCAATAAATACCTAAATAATTTCTGAGCAATAAATTATTAGAATATTTCCCCATATCTCTTTTAACACACGGTAACAAGAACCAGGAAAGGGACAGCAGAACAGCTTCCAAATTGCCCAGTAAAGAACCTATAAAAAATTGTGTTGAATTGTCACAGAAAATGCTCTACTCCAACATAAAAGTAAAACTTTCCAAACGTGTTTTACAAACTCTTTTTCATTGGCACGTCTTGGGAGGCGCAGCTTGGCATGACATTGAAGAATGGATTGACTTGCCCCTTGTGGCTGGTGTAGCTTTGCTGACTCTGAACATTGGATTTAATGACATGCCAGTGGATTGGCACACTTAGCTGGCAAGCATGGCTCTTGCTGAAAAGAAAGGCCTCGTGAGTGATGTGCCAGACTGGCCAGGACATTTTGCAAGGTTAAATTTCTTTTGAATAGTTTCAGAAGAATGAACATTGGTTTGCTGTTCTGGGATGGTGTGGCTTCACTGCCTTTGATTGCTGTATTTTTCAGGACCAAGGGGGATTGGGCATAGCTAGTTGGCAAGCTTGGCTCCTCCTGGGAAGAACACCTCATCATCAATTTCAGTGGACAGTCTGGTTTTGCAGGGCAATTTGACACAATTTATCTAAGTCTATGCAGAATTTGTTGTGTCAAGTTTGTAACTTGTTGGCCATACTTTGTTAGTTAGCATGGGCAGGAAAAGTAGGTTGGCACAATTATAGATAGGGACTAGAGATAGGCAGACTATTAAACAAAAAGATAGCATAGAGAAAGTGCCATTCTTGGTCTTTTCACCACTTTTTTCCCTAGTACACTAATAAATATTTGGAATTTACGGTGTATTGACCTTGTACCTATTCACTCGTTCTCAAGACTGAAATATGTTCAGAGATGAAAAATGTATGTAAAATTTAAGCCACGACTGCTTACTGAACAGCCTTTAGCCCATATTCAAGGGGCTGAGAGGTGATTGAATCTTCTGGTTGTGTTAGTAGGAACAGCACAAAAATGTGGCATGCCGTTAGCACAAGTCTGAGCAGAGTTGAGAGCTAAAAAGTGAATGAAAGAAGAAAGCCCAATGTAATGTTAACTTTGCCATTGCAAAGTAACTCTGATAGGCAGAGTTTAATACACAGATCAAATATATTGATTCATGCAATGTCAGATAGCCTTTCACATTATTGTTCTCAGTTCTTTCCCCAACATTCTTCCAATATAGAAATGAAATAGCAATAATCTCAAAAATAAGAGAAAATCTATCAAAATTGCAAAATGTTTCAAGACCTACAAAAAGTCTCTTCAAGGTAGATCCCTACTCTGATTCACAAATCTCTCTCAATGGATTGATTTGAATAGAGCTTTGTAAAATTGAAATACCACCTCAATGTTTTCCATCCGTATTTCCCAAGGAATAATTTGACAGTTCTATAGACTCACCAAAGATAAATTTGATGTTTGCAGGACACCCTTGAAGAATCCTCTTCCATTATCCTTACATAAGGTTATATAATATATACGTGCTATATTTCTTTCTCAATCTGTTTAACCTGTCTTTTTTCATTCCTGTTGGCTACTGATGTTATTTATATTTAAAATGGATGCTGCATGTATTTATTCAGGACTATCAATTTACTTATTAGATATTTCAACTCGTGCATTTTCAAAGCATTAACATGTTGTTTTATATGTCCCTTGGTCTTTCCTGTCTCTTCCCCAATTTAAATAATAAATGTAACTAATTAGTTATTGGTCCCCTTTGAATGCAGTCCAGTATTTTTTTTTCCATTTGATTATGGAAAAACATACACAGATGGTCAGAATTTTGGCTCATCTGCATCTTGTGACCATTTGGTCCCGCTTCTCTTGAAGAATACGATTCGCTTTGGTTAAAGATCTTAAGATATAATTTAGATATGTGCATATAGGTAGATTCGTAAAAATCAGAACATATGCTTACAGAACATGAAATTCAGGTTTTAGGTTTTAGAGTTTATATTTTAACTTGGCATATCATTTGTAGCATTTTCTTAATGTACTGTTTTTCACCCACACTTTTTTCTTTAATGACTTCAATTGTGTTAACCAAGAATTAATAACGCTTAATAGAGACATGCTTTCATTAAAAAGGTAATTAAATATAGTATTATAAGCTCTCAAATGTTGTCCTTGAGTATGGGATATTTTAAGTTTTGTTTGCTATTCAGCTGTATTTTACTGTTTATATTTGGAGGTTTTAAAGATCTGTATTATTTATCTTTTATATTCCTATAAACTTGTACTATTTTCCATTATCATTTTAGACTAGATTAGATTAGGCAAAGGTAACGTAAAGGTTTCCCTTGCCAGTTGTGTCCAGTCCTAGGGGATGGGGATGGTCTCCGTTTCTTAGCTGAGGGAGCCAGTGCTATACGAAGGCGCCTCTGTGCTCATGTGGCTGGTACGACTATATGCTGCAGCACATGGAATGCTGTTACCTTCCCACCAAAATAGTGCCTATTTATCTACTTGCATTTGCATGGTTTTGAACTGCTAGGTTGGCAGGAGCTGGGGCCAGTAGTGGGAGTTCACCCTGCCATGTGGTGCTCCAGTCTCGAATCCAAGCTGTCAGCTTTGCAGCTGACAAGCTCAGAGACTTTAACCACTGAGCAATCATAGCCCTTAGATTAGATTAGATTAATTATATTTAGTTCTGGTTTTAGTATAGCTTTTAAAATCTTAACTGCTTTTCTATTTGTTTTATAACCTGTAAGATAACCAGGGTGACCTTATAGAAGAGATGGGCAGCATAAAAATACAATAAATGAATAAATACATTATATAATTATCCTGTCCCATTCACACATGCAAATACCATGAGGGTTTGAAGTTTTTATTGAGACTTTGCCAGCCCCGAATAGCATTCCATAGAATTCTTCTGGATTTACTTCTCATCTAAGAAGTTTCGTCAATTCTGACAGTCAGAACTAAAGAAACTTCTTGACTGAGAAGTGAAATATTTTTCAAGGAAAAAACTAAGAAAGTCCAGCTGTCTTTTGAAAAGCAACTTTGGGACAACCATGACCTGGATGATTGAGACTCTTCATAGACAACAGCACACACTGAATACTTTTCTAAATCGACTGCCATTCAGACTTGTTTCCATTTTAGTATGCTTGGTTTTGTTTTGAACCTGGACCACAAGAAGCCAGTCTTCTACCAAGTCTAAGAAATGGGAGCATTAAGAAATTAAAAGGGAATTGAAATGAATGAATGCTTATACACCGTATCCTCTCCAATTAAGCTTCCATAGTAAGGAGTTATTCACTGAGAAACAATGGCACCTTAATCCCTAAGATATAGGCAAGCCCAAACTGCTATTCCTTCCTTGTAAGTGATAATTAGTTTGGGGTGCTTTCCCCCCATCCCAGCTGTTTCCTGCTTGGCCGCCACCTTTGAAGTTTCTCAAAAGGCTAAGTCATAACCACAAGAATGACCTAGAAATCTAATTCAAAACTTTTCCATAGGATGATCTTTGTTCTCCATTGTTCAGGAAATTGGTCAGCTTTTGGTGTTTGTTGGATGTTTGCCCAGTCCATAAGATAGGTACTTCATCTGGCCATGTCATCTTTTGAAGATACTTTATAGTCTGTGCTTGAATATCAAAGGAGAACCAACATACTTCTGGTAATGAGTAAAAGTATAGAGAAAGCAGGGCAGGATGACTATCTACCTCATCCACATTATTTGTCCCCTAGCATTTAATATTTTGAAGTATACTGTCCCTTGCTGCACAAATTTTTGTTTGTTTTTGTTTCTTTGTTTCTATGTATGTGGGCTCAAAGAGAATTCATAAATCCTACAGAACATTAATTTCCCCTGAAATTCCTTGGAAATTTTATCCCAAATGTACTTCAAAAGTTTCATTAGGCAATATTGGAAGACATTATTCATGCTGGTTTTTACCATCTTTGTTTACTGTGTTGATGGCTTATTTCATCTACAGCATCTCTACTCAGAGCCAATAAGGAACTGATTTAATTATTGGCTCAGCATAACATGTTCTTTGCATTCATCTTTTCTGAGGACCCTAGATGGGAAGAGACAGAATCTGCCCAAGAAAAAACACTAGAGATATCAAAACTTTAATAGTGTCCCTTTCATTGTGTCAAATATTTAGCTAAAAGAAGAGATTAACTTATCTCTCTTTATTATCATATGCTTGGCTGACAGCTGAATGTGTGAATTTTTTACAAAAAACCATTATCTTAGAGGTGAAATGAAAATAGCCTCTCGTATTCAGGATTGCAGAAGGAAGAAAAGCTTATATGAATAATGACATAACCCCATAACCCTTTCTGAAGGAGGCTTCTCTATAGTTTAGTGGGTAGGGGTTGGAATTGGACCAGGAAGAACCAGTTCAAACACAGACAACAGAGGGCACTTGGTGATTTGGAGCTCATCATTTTTTCTCAATTACAGATGTCTTCTAAAGGTTGAGATAAAAGTAGAGGAGATCCTCATGGATGCAGCCCTGGAGAAATTAGAAAATAATATTGCACTTGTATTGAATAGAAATACAATGTCATAACTGGGCTGTATTCTCTCTCCTATCTTATTTCTATATATATACTAGCTTTTTGTACCCGTGCTACACTACGGGAAAATTTTTCTTTCTTTTTTCTTTTCCTTTCTTTTCCTTCCTCTTTCTTTCTTTCTCTCCCCCCTCCATAAGAGTCGTCGGGTGGCTTGTAATGCCAGGCGGCCTCCCCCACACAATTGACTCTTATTCTGGTGGCTTTGGGCTCTCTCGCCCATGCCGCAGTCATGGAGAAGAAGAGGCCTTGGTTGGCGGCCTTCCTCACCCAGCTGAGACATGTGCAGTAGCTTTGACCAAAAAAGGTAAATACTCCTTTCAAAATTATTTTATTTCAGCAATTTTTGTAGTTTGGTCCTAGATGGAAAGTCAAGGTATGCAGAAAGTCTCATTAGTGTAGCTTTAATGGTTTCTGAGATATAGCGATAAGTCAGATGTGAGTGGGAAATTAATGATAAATGAATCATTTTTGAAAAATATTACTATAGATTTACCTTTCACTCAAGTTATGTATGGGTTCTGTGACAATTAATGCATTCCCTTTTAACAGTTATATGTTTTTTCATTCAGGGATGATCAAGCTATGCACTTTCCCCATATCTTGACCTCCATTGCTTTAATTTTATCACCAAAATTCAGTAGGAATTTTTGCTAGCCTAAGCTAAGAATTTCTTACAAAAGTTAAAATAAGGGTGGACAAGGAGCACTAAAAATAGGTCTATGAGAAGGGAAGCACTCCTAATCCCCTCTGAAAAACCTTCCCATTCTCTAAATCTCTCTAAACAAAGACTTAGTTCCTAAAATGAAGGGTGAGCATTACTTCCTTTTTGAGTTTATCTCAATTTTCCCAAGACTAAAAAGTTGAAATCACAAAACAAACTACACCCTAACAAAACACAATTGCTGTGCTAGCATGGCCTGTTATGGCCAAGCGATTAAGATAAATTATGACTTAATATCATTGCTCACTTCACACAACATGTCAAAATAATGCCTGGGTTTCCATAATATGCTAAAACCTAAGATACTCAACCCATGCTAGCCCAGCCAAGATAATAGACACTTTGGTCTAGTGGTTAAGGCACGAGGTTAGAAACCAGGAGACAGTGAGTTCTAGTTTTAGGCATGAAAGTCAGCTGGGTGACCTTGGGCAAGACACTGACTCTCATTTTCCCCACAGTTACCACAATCGTATAAGAGGAGGAAGGAGCACTAGGTTATGTTCCTTGCCTTGAGTTATTTATAAAAATAATAACGTTGGAATACATTTAAATAAATAAATAAGTAGTATGTGGCCAAAACCTTGAAGTCATTCAACTGGCTAACTAATTTACCTTCCAAAGAAGTTATTGTCAAGCTATTTCTATTGTCAAGCTGGCGCTATTCCATTCAAACACAATGCAAAGAGTCAAAGTGAAGGTGGACAGAGAAAAGCCTTTGAATTCTGCAGATAATATATCCATGGTCAGGGCATGAGTCAATCAAGCTGTTCTTTCAGCATCAGTGGAGCATCAATGGAAACAGAACAAGTCCCTTGGGCAAAAAGGCAGTGAAGTTGAACAAAATTACCACTGGTGAATGTCACTCAAACTGGAGCCCCCTGGCTGGCTAGCTGAGGAAAAGCTGCTGCTGCCTCCAAAAAGCTGCTCAGCTGTACGATACCTGCCAAGCAAAGAACAAGAGGTGGAGAAGAAGGTCTTCTGATGTGCACAAAGCAAAAAGGAGTTGCAGAAAATATGCCTGAAAATAAAAGCTGCATCCAAAAGGGTGCATTTTTTTTTTAGTATTAAGAAGAATTGGAATTTAGTATTAAGATATTCAGTTAGCTCTAAAAGCTAGACGGTTTTCATTAATCTAGTCTCTTTCTTACTTCTCTTTTCGCCAACTTCATATTAACATCTTTCTGGTAAGTACTACAGCTGCTACCCAATCTTTCATTTAGACAGCTTTAAGATGTGCTAACATCCACTCCCAGAGTTGAAGTCCACACTTAAAGTTGCCAAGTTTGAAAAAATTTGCTGCACTCATCCAACCTGCATGTTTGGATCCTTTAAGTAATGCACCTAATCTGCATAATTCCTTAAACTATAGGTAAGCTACAGAAATGCAGGAAATTATGGTATGTAGCACATATGTACTTGACTTCCTACACCACAGGAATCAAAGAAAAATCCATTGCCTATAGTATGAGGTCTGCAGGTGGTGTCAAAAAAATTTAAGTGATAGTTGTTAAGCTCTCAGTCCAGTCAGACATCCATTGTAAAAACAGGAACATTTATTTACAAATAAATAAAGTAACAACTAAATAGTGCAAGGTGAAACTGAGCTATGCAACAACCTTTATATATGCTTAGAGGCAAAACTTTAACCAATTAGGACTTTCCAAAGTTCCTGCATTTTGTCCAGGTCACAGATGGATTGTCTGGTCTCCTCTAGATTTTCCCCTGGACATATGAGTCAGCCAGGAAACCTCAAGACATAACCCTCCTCCCCCCTGGGTGAAAACATAAGTTATGGATTAACAAAATCTTTGTAATAAGATGGGGGCCTCCTGGTTCTCTCATCGAGGCCCTGGCGGCAGACAACAATTAAACAGCGTTTGGGTAGGTGTCTGCAAATCAGGCTGCATCGGTGTAGCGGTCGTTCCCGGGGAACCCAATGGCAGGCTACCTCCGGTTCCCAAACTGCTGCAACCTGCCTGCTCTTGGGAAGTATCTAGTACAATTCCTGAGTCAATAACAGTTCTTTCAGTGTCCGGCATCTCCTGGGAAACCTCTCTGGTCTAGTGCTAGTGTCCGATGAGGCTTCTTTTTTTTATTTTTAAAAAAGTTTTATTAAAAAATATAGAAAAAAAAAATTTACATAGTATAAAGAAACAAGACACATAAAAGAAGGAG
>JANHFO010002851.1:49299-71919 GCA_032468095.1 Pareas carinatus | reverse complement strand
AATTCCTCAGCCAGTCTGAGGAATTCTGGGAGTTGAAGTCCACAAGTCGTCAAATTACCAAGGTTGGAGACCCCTGCTCTAGAGGTTATACTGAGCAAGGGATTGAATGCAGTGTCTTCTTCCAACTCAATTGTTCTGTTATTGTTAAAAGTCAAGAAGGATTTAATACATCTTCAGTCTGTTATGGAACATTTTGATATTCTGCGGATGAGTTACAATTCTCAAAGCTTTTTTTACAGGTACCACTTACAGTGGAAATTATGGAAGCTGTAGTGCTCCTGTAGGACACTAAGTTAGAATGACAATTTAGTAAATCCTTTCCTTTGTGTTTATATATTACTTATCATTTCTTCATAGGAAATCAGAATCACATGTACTTTATTGTTCTCTAAATAAATGCAGTTTGTCTGCATAATAACCAGGTGAGGGTAGTCTGAAATATATAATTAATATAGATCTATTTTAAAAAATAAGATTTCTTTTACATTGAATCATGAAGAGCAGTAATGAATCGAGTTCACCCCTATCTGTTGTATTTTCCTGGAAAAGTTTATAAACAGCAGTTATCTATTATAAAATTACATAAAAATCAAAAGATATTTGGGAAGGTGTCACAGTTTAGCATATTTAAATAGAGCCTATGTGATAAGAATCATATAGAAAAATATATAATTAAGGAATATATAGCATAGAGAATCTATTAGAGATAATCACATAAAGATATGGAAATTGTGGAAAATACACACATGCAATCATGTGGCAGGAGCTGTGGATTCTGTAAATGTTTCTTAAAATTGGATTTCCAGGAAATTAAAATGAATGGCTCATCAATTAGTGCATCAATGGTAATTTACAGGATCTACATATCCCTATTTCAGACTAAATTCTTGAGATTTAGACCTGAGTGTCCATTGGTTTTCTTCAGAAACATGAAGAATTCTGAATCCCCCATTTCTGCTGACAAAGTAGGACTCCATCAAACAAGCGCAGTGCAGGGAAAGAAAATCTGCAAACTGTTGCTATTGTTAGCAATTATGCATATTGCATCCTTTAATGCACATAGCAATTTACAAAATTTAAATCAAAGAGCCCCCTGCTGGAACTGTACTTCCTGAAATTCAAACAAAGGAAAAACATCAGGAAGAGGCAAAGAATAAAACAGGAATGCCAGCCAATGCAAATGTGTGCAGGGGCAGCGGGAGGGAAGAACTTCCTAATGACTATGATCATCCCAAATTAAAACCTGTGGCAACATCTAGGAAACAAATAATCCAGTGTGCTGAAGTGCCAAGAAAGACATAAGTACTTTCTGCATCTGGTTTGGGACTTTTACAGTCTTTAGCAATACATAGAGTAGAAGCCTTTATGGTTGGGTTAGGGAGATTCCTAATAGAATTGCCGGATATTGAATAGTGCAGAGATACAGTTGAATCGGTGCAGTAACATATTACTTTGTGACTGAGAACAATAGGTGGGCATGCTTTAGAAAACAAAAGAGAACTGTAAGGCTGTATGCTTCCATGCTGTCTTCTGTGGCTGCCATGCAACCCAGGAGGGGAAAAAAGGATATTTGATTTAAGGAGTTGCAGGTACAGCTCAGACCTATTCCAACAACATCCTTATGCCTTTGAATCATTAGCCCTGCACAGCTCTAAGGCTGGGTCTCAAGGAGCTAACTTGTTCTAGAATGAGGAGACAGTGGGGATAAGAGAGGGACGAGAACCTGGCTTTCAGTTCTAAAAGTTTTATTTTACACAAGTATGTACGTTCTGCCCAGCACTTTAGGTCAATAGAGCTATTAGGAATTTGAAACCATGTTATGGGCACTCCCACAAAGTAGCTGCTTCGTGGGTGTGACTAGTAGCAGAAAACCCCTTTTAACAGCATGTAAATTGATACCGTTGTCACTGCTGATCTCTCTAGCCTTCTAGAGGAGAAAGATGCATTCTACCATCCCAGTTTTCTTTTAAAATTAGTCCACTTGCTCAGAAAAAAAGTAGCAGGCCACATCTACCTGATATTTTATTGTCTAAAATGCCTCCATAGGATATGGAGAGTGTACTGTATTGGGAATACAAAATATGCTTGAAGCTCGTGCTTCATTTTGCTTTGCAGTAAGCTCGCCTCCCACTTGGAAAAAAAAAATCTCCAAAATTTTGCCAGTAGAGGGAGAAAATGTTCTAAAGGACAGGTTTCTCTCCCCCACACCACTTAATAACTTCCACTACTGACAAATCCTAATGGAGAGAGTGTGTTTTCATATGGAATTTAATAGAAGAATAGAAGCTGCAGACCAAAATGCTCGTTTCATGAAAAGCAGGAGACAGGAAGCTGGCTGCGGGGAGGGGGACTGTGTTTCAAAGAGGAACAAATGAATGAAAGCACCACTACTCTGCAAGCTTCCACGCTTTTGTGTATATATTGTGAATGTCACATACAAAAAGGAAAAAGTTTTGTGACACAAACACTTGCCTTCATTTGGACAAACGTTTTGGATGCTTCTTGCCAGATGTGAACATCTTATTCCTTGGCTCCCTTGTTTTTTCACATAATTAGTGACATCACACTTTGCCCATAAAATATGGGGTTGAACTGAAGACCTCCACTATGACTCCATGTGAAAGAAATGCTTGAAGTAGATTTTCCTTTATTCAACTGCATGAGAACAGGAGGAAGAAATGCCAGAAGATTTTCACTGCCTAGTATTGAAGAGGATACTACTTGAGCTCCTGAAGGAAAGGTGAAGAATATATCTCTTTATAGTTTGGTTCCATTTTCTCCCAGGGTAATGTGCACATTGGAATATAATTATCCTAAAGATTTCACTCAAGTCCAGATCTAGCATAAAATATACCCAAATATGTGTAGAATGTAATGTGCTAAAATACAGTTAAAATATGTATTGTCATTGAAATTGTATTAAAATGTTGATTGAAGTAAATAATTAAATCCAATTTTTAATTTTATTAGTGACAATTTGGAGTGAAAATATAGATGACTGGGAGAGAGGGAGGGAAGGGGAGAGAGAGAGAGAGAGAGAGAGAGAGAGAGAGAGAGAGAGAGAGAGAGAGAGAGAGAGAGAGAGACTGCCAATCTCTGCATTAGCCTGGTTGCCAGAATACAGAAAGGAAAAAAATGAAAAGATGCTTGTCCTATTTTAGATGTTTGAAGTTGCAGAAAGTGGTCAGCTGAAGGAATCCTTGGGCTTAAAAAATGCATCTGTTTTTCACGGTTTTGATTTTCCATTAAGAATTTGAAGGAAGTAAGGATGAGAGCATCTAAAGCAAGCAGCCGTTAGCAAAGCTAATAGTATTTTCCAAGTGTCACATCTCTCTTTTGTCTTCAGCATTAAATGGACCACCCCACAAAAAAAGCCTTGTGGAAGAATGATAGTGAAGATATGTGGATTTGCAGATAAGGGGAAGCAATGCTGCTGTCAGTCCCAGCCCCACCATGCTTTCCCTGAAGACTTTCTGTCATGCTCAGTGGGGCTCACAAGAATGACTCACTGGAACCAGGTTGCTGAATAAGACCTGTCCAGTGTGCCATGATTGAGGGGCAGGCAGTGGAAGGAGGGGAGCTGAGGGGGTCACCCTGAAAGAGCATCTGTTGAGGCATGAGCCATATGGAAACTTTATCCTTCCCTGGGGAAGCACCATCTTACGCTCCCTTCATTGTGTCCAGAGAATACGGAGGTCTAAAGTAGGAGGCGTGGGGGGTGGGGAGAGAACGAGACACAGCTGCTGTCTCAAAGACCTTTGCAGATTTGCCACTGACAGGAATGCATGGAAGGGGGTCTCCCCTCCACCCCACTTCCAGCTCACTCTGCTCTAATCAAGAAGTACTGAAAGCATTGAAAAAGGTGGGCCATAATCCCACGAGACTGCAGTTGGCCTTTGTGTTGTTCTAAAACAAGAAGATATAAACCCTGTCTCCATATGGAGCCTTGCCCTTTGATTGTGACGCCGTTCCTGCTGAGTCTGAGGCAGGCTGGGAGCCAGGCATTTCTTACGCGAGCAAACGGGCCGTTTAGATGATTAGGATGTTGTGCACATTCAGCAAGATGAAAGCCATTCTCTCTGCAAAGTGAGTCAGCCTGGATATGTTGTGCAAGCATATTCTGGATTTTATGGCTGAAGCTAATGCAGTAATAGAGTGGAAATAAATTTGTTTTGATTCGAGGCTGCATTGAAATATATACACATCCTCACTCATTCATACTGAAGATAATCTAGGCTAATGCAGCAAGCCAAAGCACATTTTGTAGGAGTTATATTATATGGGACACAGTGGGGTGTACTTCTGAAAAAAATATGATTAGGATCACAATGCATATTATTTTGTTAGGAATTAAGTCGAACTAGCTTAGACTGGACCCACTTCACTGTCTATTCGGACATTGTCTTCTGCTTTAAGGGCAGGTGAGAAAAACATTATTTCCCCATTTTAATGGAAAACAGATTTATATTCACACTTTCCTGAGTGTTATAAAGCAGCCTCTGCAGGCCAAAATTGTGGATAATATGAAAAAGAATGCACAAAACCCACATATCTTGGGTAGTTCTGTGTACAAAAACCATATATGAAGAAAATTACTTGCAAAATTGAAAGTAATACATAAACATTGTATATGAACCAGTTGCACTTTTTTAAAGTATTTATTTTAAGGATACAATCTGAGTTGGTCACTGGAACCAGAGGTTTGTTCTCTCAAACCTTTGGAGCCCATCCTCAGTAAACTTCTCAATCTCTAGGATGTATATTTATTTTAAATTTTGATTAATTTTTTTTAAAATTGGTACAAAGTCTGTAAAATGTAAATGTAAATTTCTCTGATTTTACCACATATTAAATCACTCAATGACATTATAAGCAATTACAATAGATACAATAAAATAAGTAGCATAATTTTTAAAGTGCCGAATAGGAAAATGTTACAAAGATAATAAAGTTGAGTAAGCGGAAATCCTTGCTGGAGAAGTTATTCCAAATCAAGATGTTACTACTGGACAGATCATTGCTGGGTAACTATTCACTTAGGGGACATAGGCCACAGTCATTCACGATTCAGCTCCAGACTATTCCAGAGTGCAGAGTTCTTGGCGCTGTCTTTGAAGATGAAACTTGAGTTTCAGCAAAATGTAACAGCTTGCTTGCTGACAGATTGAAAACTATTTTTCCAGTCTGCTGCCTAAACTGCTAGACTACATTGGCTGCTTACATACTTTTAAGAAAAAAATCAATCTGCCAGTTAAATCCATAAACTCTTTGTGGCTTGCACTCAGATTATCTTTTTACTAAGTAAAATCTGTGGGTTCAACCAGGGAAGGGATATTTTAGGTCCCTGCTCACCAAAAAGCAGGAGTCAGGATTTAGTTAGGTCTCTTCTGTGGCAGTCCCAGCTGTGGATTACCTTGTCCCCCAAAGACCAGATGAATCTTATCACTCTTATCACTTAATAAAAGCAAAACCACTTTCGATTTTCATTTTGTCTTTGTAACTTAATTGTTTTTAGTTGTTGTTTTTAATGTTTTAGTGAATTTTAATCATTTTATTCTTTGTTTCAATTGTTCAATTTTAATTTAAGGTAGTATTTGTTGTTTGTGATTTTCGTGTAGGCCATCTGGAGTGTTTTGAGCTTGGTTGGTTACAAGCTATATAATAAATGAATATATTAGCCACACCTGAGCAAGGACAGGACTTCTGAAACTGGGTCTAATGGTAAGAGCGGAAAGTTAGGGGTATAGACCTTTGAGAAGAGGTGTTCAGTAAAATACTACAGTCCTAAGTCATGAAGAATGTTAAAGGCTAGCTAGACAACTGTGATTCATTGAGTCATTGTTTCAGAGATATTGCCTTACCTAATTTAAGAAAAAGGATGACCAAAGGCAAAAAAAGCAGCAAGAGCAAGAGTGACTTCTGATTTCCTGCCTATTTGACCAGAGCTAAGTGCTCTCCAGCAGACTGGTCTAGCCGTCCTCCAGACGGTTAGGATGATCTACTGAACTCCAGGCAGTGTGCAGCAACACTAAAGCAACAACAAACTTGCCACATTTCACTCCCACATGGGTCCCAGATTTTAGGCCATTTGAGGGATGTTGATTCAAACACTTTGCCCTGTAATGTACTGTTTCATGCAATTAAAGGTTACAGACACTACTATTTGCTGTTGTAATATGTAAATAACAGTTTTTTGAACTGAGATTGAAAATGATCTGGGAACTAGTAAAAAAATCATTTAAAACTGAAAAGCAAGACTAACTTTACTCAAGCACACCAGTTTTGTTCCAGAAAGGAATCAATTCTTCTAAAAAAAATGTTAATGGATCTAAGCTACATACCTAAGCTACAATCTTGATTCCTTCAGGAAACTATAAAAGGACCTGGTGTTGGCCTGGGACAAACTTCAGATTTGGAAAATGAACACTGAGCAAAGCCATATTTCATAGAATCAACTGTCTACAATAGAATATAAATCTGTCTTCTCTAATCTCCAGTTTTTAGCCATGATGTCTGGGAATTTGGGAAATTGTAATTCTAACAGAATAAATATACACTCTTTGGAAAAAGGGTTTCAGGAATGGGCAGCTTATATTTTAGTAGAGAATAGCATTCTCTACTTTCTCATTTATTTCTCTTTTTATATCTTCCTTGTTTTTATTCCATCAGTTTCTGCTTTACATCTCTTTTTCTCAAAAAGAAAAAAAATGTTCATAACTGATCTTATAATGGAAAAGTGCTGCTCAAGTTGTCCTTGGAAGGCATTTTGATGCATTGGATTTTTCTTTCATCTATTTGAGGTCTGATAAGCTACTTCTGCAGTAATGACTTGCGGTATCTTCTAGAGGCATCCAACCATCACTGTGCCAGAATAATAGCAGTGAGGATAGTTTCCATGTCATTTACAATGGCTGGGCGATGATATGAAGGTTCTTTAAGCTAGACAAAATAGCCTAAAACTACAAAGGAATCTTATTCAGTAGATACCTTTAATATCAATATCAACTCCTATTTTCCAGGGTGAAATATTTTTGAATGATACCTTATTCTCTCTCCTTGGGACCCAGTAGGAGTCTTTTTCTGTCTCCCACAACATATTTACATATATGCCGTTACTTTTAATAGTCCAGGGAAAGTACTTGGAATTCAATCTCCCAGCTTCTTATTTCTCTCTGTATTAGCCAGAAAATGAGATGGTTGCTAAGCACAAGCACTGTCTTTCAATAATGTTCTCAAAGAAAGGCCTGCAAAGGTTTGAACCCTGGCAGCATTCATGTTATATCATATTCCTTGATATATGGGCAAACAAATAAATACATAATCAGTCCTTTACTTAAGAAAGTCAAGCAAGAAAGAAGATACCCCCCTCTTAAAGACAATACCTGCATGTAGAATAGAAATGCATTTGACTCAAATGCTTCCTTCTGCATTTCATATTAGAATTAAATGAATTAAAGGGGTCAAGACAAGTCTCATCTCAAAATCTCAAGAGAGATGATGTTCCGAAGGGCAGGTGCCATGACAGAAAAGTTCATCTCCAAAGTCCTGTCAGATGGAATTCTTTGGCAGATGGGACCTGTAATATGCCTTACCGGGTGAGAAATCTCAATATGTAGGTAATCCTCAACTTACAACCATTTATTTAGTGACCGTTCAAAGTTGCAACAGCACTGAATTGACTTACGATCATTATTCACACTTAATGACCATTGCAGCATCTCCAAGGTCATGTGATCAAAATTTGGACACTTGGAAACTGGCAAGTGTTTATGTCAATTTTCACTGATCCTGGATCATGCCATCAGCTTTTGTGACCTTCTGACAAGTGAAGTCAATGAGGAAGCCAGATTCGTTTAACCATGTTACTAACTTAGCAACTTCAGTGTTTCACTTAACAACTGTGGCAAGAGAGGTCATAAAACTGTCTTGCATAGCAGCGGAAGTTTTGGGTTCAATCGCGGTCGTACGTTGAGGACTACCTGTAATCAAGAAGAGGCGGTCCTCAGATATCCTGGCTCTATGCCTGTAAAGGACTTTAGAAGTCAAAAGCAGCCCCTGGAAGCAACTGGCAACCAAAACAGTTCACAGAGAAGAGTTGTAATATGCTCTTTTCTAGAGCCCCTGTTGCTACATTTCACATTAGCTGAAGGTTCCAGATACCTGTTCAGTTGTAGAAAGGAAGGTGAGAAGATGACTGCCAAGAAAGTAAGAACGTTCCCAACGCTCAGCATGGTTCTCCAGTGCATTTCTACCAGGATGCCTATGAAGAAGTATGAAAGAGAAGCTACAAATAGTCTCTCAAATTTTTCTTCCCAGTTCATTGGCAATATTTGAAGGAAACAGTTTTGCTGATTTCTCCAGGGAGAGGGAGTTCTCCAACTGTTCTTTGGAATTGGGACTCACAATTGTAATTGTGTAGCTTTTGTCACAGTGTTAGCAACACTACTGCTGCTGCTGCTGCTGCTGCTGCTAGTGTTTTGCTAACACTTCTGGGTTTGCAACCTAGCTTTGTTTCATTTTCCAGCATCCCCCAGAATGCGTCTCAGCACCAATTTAATGAAGTACAATACATTTTTAAACAATTTTAAAATGTACGCTCCCAAACATTCACAGATCTCAAAGGCATAACAACTCAGAATCAAGTTCAACGTTCTTAAATATAGCTTCAATTCTTAGGACATATATTAGAGAATAAACCTCTGGGAATGCTTTTGAATGGATTTTAATTCTCTATCGTCCTCTCGCTTAGATCAGATCCTCTTGGTCATCCTAGAGTTCTGACAGCTAGCTGGCATGAATGAGCAAGCAAGAATAGAAACATCAAATGCTCTGATGTCTCATGAATTGGACTTTTTGTCTGGAGCTACCTCCCTCTGAGTTGGCCCTATAGCAACCAGCACAAATTGATCTCTGTCAAATTACCTCCAGGAATGAGAGGGATGACATGAGGGAAGAGTACTTGATTAGAATATACCATAGCAAGCTGAAATTCTCTAGACTAGAAGCTTAAGAGCTTCCAGATTTTGATGAATTCAGTTTTCATCATTTCTGACTCTTGGACAGTCTACTGAGAGAAATTGCCATGATACAGCTAAGCAGAAATGAGCAGAAAGGCCTAAGCATGCCAAAAAAGGATGGGCATTTTCCCCAGATTATAGCAAGATTGAGTTCTAGATCTAAACTGGCCACCCAGGTATTTTTAATGCTGGAGTTAGTGTCTGTGTGTGTGTGTCTGTGTGTGCAGATATGCATACATAGACGTGGTTCCCACCACCAATTAATACATTGTCTCAACACAGTTCTGTATATAACACTGAAAAATAGATAATACAGAAGACATTTTAACATTTTACAGAAATGGAGGGATTAAAAAACACAATGTAGAACGAGGAACCCTCCATTTCTTTGAATACATGCAAGTTTTTGAAATATGGTTATTTAAAGACATGTTGGAGGAAAGTAGTAATCCAGAACTAATTACACAGCTGTTGAAAAACCCAGTAAATATGTGTTACTTGGGGATATATAATACCTTTGATGTAGTTGTAATCTGACAGAAGTTATTATAGGATTCCACAGCTGCAAAGCATTGAAGCTTAGGGAATTTTCTCTTTCTTTTTCTTCCCCTCTTTTCTTTTTCTTCTACTCAATGAGAATTAGCAGAGCAGAAATGAAAATTGTATTTGCAAAGCAAAAGAAAAATCCTCCTGATAATAGAGTGCTTCAGAGAAAAGCAGAAGGAGTTAACCTGTTACCTGGAGTTAAGGAAAGCTTAGGGACAACAAATCCGGGCCAGGCTCAATTTCAAAAGGCTTTACCACAGAATGAAGGAAAGCTTAAATCAAATGTGGTTTTGCAATGGAGCATTGTCAAGATGTTTCATCCCAGAATCAAGTGAGTACTTGTCTGTAACAAGAACACATAAACAAAAGAAAACTGTTGTTTAAAATAAGAAACAAAATTCATGAAGCCAACATATTCTTCTAAAGAATATTCAACCTGTTATTGTTTAAAGTGATTAGTGAAGCAGGGAGATCTTCAAGATCTGGAAATTCAGCAGGAGAGACGAAGGGAGGACAGAGGAACTATCAGCTGGACCTCACATAACAGGGGTTAACCCTAGGCACCCAAACCAAAAAAGGATACAACTGGCACACAATATGAAGTTGTGCAAAGGCTCTTCTAGTCACAACTGCCACTGACACTTCAATCAGGAGTTAAATGTCCTGGAGAACTCCCGAGTTGTGGGTCTGTCTGGGGCAGTGCTACCTTATTCGGAAATAGAGATGTAGTTCAAAATTAAGGTATTGAGAACAGAAACAAGCCCCCAACCAGATAGAGTGAAGAGAAGCACCATGTCTGATCTGTGCTGTCCCCCAACACTTTACAGATCCAGTTCAAAATACTGCTTGTGATTTTTAAAATAGGATAGCAATCTGATAGAATAATTCATTTTCAATGTTGTAGCGGTTGTTACAGAGTGGTGATAACTGCATGAAATGGAGCAGAACTGAAATATTCAACGTGCTTTTTCTTTTTGGATGCTGAGTGATCCAACCTTGTCCTTAAGTATTTTCAAGAATAACTAAGAACATCACACTATACTGTTTGTATTTTGTTATGCTTTCCTGTTCTTTGTGATATCATCTGATCTCATAGGCAGTCCTCATCTGGGGAGCACTGCCTATAGATCCAGGGCATCGAGCCTTCTCTATGCGCTTGTTGCCTTTGAACTCACAAAACTGACCATCTTGTTAGATTGAAAAAGGTCTTAAAATGTATGCTCTGAAGATAAACAGCATTGAATTTTAATGGTTTAGGCAGGTTCAGGTATAAAATCTAAATTAAAAACAAAATCAACTCATCAGAAAATCTGACTGTACTTAATGATTATGGACTTCTCAGTGAAGATTTAACAAAGGTTGGATATTAGATTTTTTTAATGCTGGCATTGTAGGGAATTTGAAAGCTCTTTAACTCATATAAATTGGGCTTCTCCAGTTATAGCTTCATTTTGAGATTAAGATCATTACACATATCAATATAATTTTGGAAGGAAATATAGCTAAAGATCTTAACAACATGAACTATATTTCTAAAATATAGAATTTATTTTTATTTATTTATTTATTTATTTGTTTAAATTTTTATACCGCCCTTCTCCCCGAAGGGACCCAGGGCAGTGCACAGCCATATAAAACAATTGACATGCTTAAACACAAACAACATATTTGTATTTCACCTTCATTATTCTTACAAATTACTCAAGGCAGAGAACATATTCAACGTGCCTCCTTTCTACCACAACAACAACCTTTCTCAGCAACAACCCTGTAAGGTGAGTTGGGCTGAGAGAGAGAGTGACTGGCCCAAAGTCACCCTGTTGGCTTTCATGGCTCAGGTGGGACTTGAACTCATGGTCTCCTGCTTTCTAGTTTGGTGCCTTAACCACTAGACCAAACTGGCTCTCTGCTCTCACTATAAGAAGTCACTGAGATGTTGTTCAGATTTAGTTTTTCTTGAATTAGACAAAAGACCTGGTCTAAAAGTCTTGCTTGGATCATGACAAGGCAATTCCAGCCTTTCCTTGTAGCTCCATTTGACTTCAGTTCAGATTTTGAAGGGTGAAACTGAAGTAGCTTTGCTTACTTTGGGACATCGCTTATTCCCCAGGAATGAAAAGCAGGGAAATAATTGATGCTGTAAAGGGGGTTAAGAATTAAACAGAATTTCAGTTAAGATAGAATTGCTTAGAGCGTGAGCCCAGGGGATAGGTTGTCCTAGATAGCGTTACACTTATCTTGAAGATAATGTTTTGAACTTGACAGTGTTTCTGAATAAATTTTTGCATCTGGCTTTTCTGATAAGTGTCTTTGATGAAAACCCTTCATTTTTGGTAAAAATTTTTTTTGAAAAACTAGGTTTTGTTACATTGCAAGTAATAGCAACGTCTTGGGTTTTTTTTCTTTTTCGAAGCAAGATGATACATTTTTGTCTGCTTCAACAGAGGCAGAAGAGTTATCCAGATGTGTCAGCAGTCAAAAGTCGAGGTCTGAGCAGAAATGGAGTGCCCTATAAAGTCACTAGGATTGGAGTCGATCTGCAGACTTATGACCACAATTGAGGCCAAAACTTTTTGCTGCTAAGTGAGATATTTTTAAAGCGAGTTTTGCCCATTTTATGACCTTTCTTGCCACAGTTGTTATTTATTTATTTATTTATTTATTTAGATTTATATACCGCCCTTCTCCCGAAGGACCCAGGGCGGTTAAGTGAATCACTGCAAGTGTTACATTAGTAACACAGCTATTAAGTTAATCTGGCTTCCTCATGGACTTCAATCATCAGAAGGTCACAAAATGAGGATCACATGACCCCGGGACACTGCAACCGTCATAAATATGAGTCAGTTGCCAAGCATCGGAATTGTGATCACATGATCAGGGGGATGGTTGTAAGTGTGGAAAACGGCCATAAGTCATTTTTTTCAGTGCTGTTGTAACTTTGAGCAGTCATTGAATGAACTGTTGTAAGGACTACCTGTACACCTCTAACTTGGCAACTAGTGAATTGAAGCATCTTCTAGAATCATCCAATCACCATTTTGCTAATATAAGAGTAATGAGAATGGCTTTATGTTTCCTCAGTAATGCTTGGATGATGTTGGAATATATTATTAATAGAGGAAATGGCCGTATCGTTTTGGCTCCTCTGCTGGAATAAAATTTGAGCATGCCCATTTACGAAAAGACAATACAAGGTTGAGGCTTACGGTAATTTTGGTAAATGCAACTCCTTGTTAGGCATGCGTGCTTCTTCTTGTAAATGTTCCCAATTGACTGTGGCCAATTTTGCAACGCTGAAGAAGATCAATGAGAATTACATTTTTTCCCTTGCAATATGGTTTTTCCTTTTCATCTGTATTGGCTGTATTGAATCTTATCGCTTAAGCTAGAAGAAGAAGGTGCCACCTGAGGTCCAGAAGTTACGTGCAGCTCCCATAAACCTCTCAAAAGTTGCCATGGTATAATTTTTGATATTTTGATAAACATGCCAGTGTTAATAATTTGGGTTAAAATAGGAATTAAATAAAATTTATCTTTTCCCCTTAATGCTGATCTTTCTTTATTCTGCTATTTTTCTGAAGGGCAGTCTCTTGCACACTAGCCAAAGATTAAGCTTTTTAAAAAGTAGTGACAGCTTTAAAAAAAGAAAAAGGGAGAGGAGGACTTTTTTGACTAGTTCCTCTCCCCGCATATCCCTATATGATTGCAGATGGCAGAAGGACAGAGTCCTTGTCAGTTCTGCAGGTAAATACAGGTAGTCCTCAATGCGCAACCAGAATTGCCAATCATTGTGGTCATAAGTCAAGTTCGATCTGATTTTACAATGTTTACAGCAATCAGTAAGTGAAATCACTGCAGTGGTTAGGCAATATCACCCAGTCATTAAGCAAATCCAGGTTCCCCAAAGGGTGGAAATTGGCATGTGACTGCAGGATGCTACAACTGGTTGTAAATTCAAATGGCTAAGCACCCAAATTGTCACCATTGACCATGGGGGTAGTGCAACAGTCATAAGTGTGAATACAGGGGTCATACGTCACTTATTCCAGGCCATTGTACCTTTGAACCATTGTTAAGCAAACAGCTGTAAGTCGAGGACTACTCTTTGCAAGATCATTAGCAAACAAAGAAGTACATGGTTAACGTTTTTAGCCTATTCTCCTCTCAGCCAGGATGACCACACTTCAGCTAAGACTTTGGAGAAGCAGCTTTGCGCCATAATTTAGACGCTTTGCAGTAGTGCTGCTTTCAACCATGTAATGTGTTATTGTAGGCTCATTTCCAGCACTGTAGCAGTGGCGGCGGGCAATAAAATGTCTGCCCAGAGCACTTCAGTTAGTTTGGGAATCCTTTTATAGATTAGCCATGAGAAATGGCTGGGGTCTGAAAATGCAAGATTAGTTTTGTTTTTTTTGATGAGAAACAATTACAACCCAGCAACAACTCAGAGCCACCGACAGTATGGTGGCCAAATGTTATTCAAATGCATATTTTCTTTATATACACACAGACGCACACATTTTCTACACACAAAGAGAGAGAGCCAATACTCTCTCACACAAAAAAATACCAAGAGATCCGCTGCCAACAAGACAGCCAAATGCATATTGAACAAGCTTTTCTGTAATATTCTTAAAACCAATGTGCACTTCATAAGAACAGCAAACACTAATTGGCGGAAATTCAATGTCAAACTCATTAGGCATTTGTAAGTTTCCAAAATATGGTGCTTCACTATTCAAGAGCAGGGAGCAAAACAAGCAAAAAGTCTTGATTATCCAGTGTCCTGTGGTAAACATGGCACCCAATAGACAAGTAAAAGAGTGGCTGAAACAGTTATGTGTATGTGTGTCCTTTTTCCTCAGAAAAAATGATAACACAGAGGCATTGCCAAAGAGAGCACAGAAAATGAAATTATCACCACATAAAATGTTGGTTCCAGGTGTCAAATCATCACTGTAAATTTTATAGAGCATTCAAACTGCAGTGACAGTATTCTATATTAATTGCTGGCTCAGGTCATTCTTGTCTTTTTTTTCCCCCTCCAAGTGATGTGTTTGAGAAGTATAACCTCTTTCAAGTCATAAGGTTAAAAAAAACAAAACCCCAGAAGTTCCTTAGGAAAGACTGTCTCTGTTGTACCCGGTAAAAATTTCTTTTATTTTAGGGGATGCCAATACTTCTGCGGCTAAGAGCCGTTTCCCTTTCAGTCTCAGTTGTAAGGATTGAAACACAACTTAAGAATCATTGGTTCCTAGTCCAGAGATGGCCATTTGGTAAATATAGAACAGCTCCGTTTCAAGGTCATCAAGTACAAGTGGTCCTCAACTTACGACAGATGCTAAATTGATAGGACCATTGTTAAGTGAATCTGCCTTCCCCCATTGACTTTGCTGGTCAGAAGGTCACAAAAAGAGGATCATGTGACCCTGGGACTTTGCAACCATCATAAATATGAACCAGTTGGCAAGCATCCAAGGGTAAATCACATGACCGCATGAGTGCTACAATGGTCATAAGTGTGAAAAGCCATTGTAACTTCCAATGGTTACTAACCAAATTGTTGTAAGTCAAGGACTATCTATACTCATTAAATTGGAAGGGTGGGAGAAAGAAGCTTTAAACTCCTAAGAGTATCTCTTTATACAGGCAAGGGGGAATCATTGAATATGTCTTTATTTTTGTAGATTCTAGTCTAACGAAGCCCTGTGTGTGAGTCTCTGCCAAGACAAGCTAAGAAGTCAGCAAGCCATGAAATGACAGGAGATTTGCAATTTATTGTGGAGCCCAGGTTAAGACATCTGATACCAAAAGGCCCAAAATAGAATGGAGTGGAATTTTGATTTCCAGGTTTCTGTAATTCTTTATGGTGGCTGATTAAAATATTATTTTAATATTTAAGGCTATTTTAGGAATTAAAACTTTATAATAACAGAATAGCAGAATAACAGATTTGGAAGGGACCTTGGAGGTCTTCTAGTCAAACTTCATGCTTAAGCAGGAAACCCTCTACCAAGGTTGCCCAACCCCAGGTCCATGGACTGGCATCGGTCCATGGCATGTGTGAGGCTGGCCCCCACTTCCCAGGAAAGGACGATCCTTCACTCCAGTGTGAAATAGGGAAAAGGTACTTTTACTGGGTGGTTGAGTGCAGCGTGGTTAGGCAAGCTCTGAATACATTCAGCATGGGGGTTACAGAAGGGAAGAGATGTGCCCAGTCCCCAAAAGTCCCTCAGCCAATCAATGCTGTGGTGGCATTGATCGAGTCATTCAGCTGAAGCTGTGTCCAGCGTCCTTGAGGTGCCTCCGACGGCACATGCCTGGTTTCCATCAGCCATCCATCAAGGTCCTCAATCAGTTGAGTGTCCAAGGCACGCTCCTTTCCTCCTCCAAGCAAGGCCAGTCCCACCCCACATATCACATCTCATTCAGTCCTCTCCCTCCAGGTATGGCAGGTGTTATATCTGGGACTTACCAGACTTCCTGGAGCCGAAGGCAGCAAGTTTCACAGTCTGCATGGGTTGTTCGAAAGAAGTAGAAATAGTCTGTTAATTCTGGATTGGTTAGGGCGCGCTTAGGCACACCAAATATAAAAGACAGCAGCAGGGGTTTCCCTGCTGCTGGAGTTCTTAGTATTGCTTGTGTTATAATAAACCCTGGTTTTTTGAGCACCCATGTCTCCAGTCTCCTCTGTTCCACAATTCTACACCCTGGTGACAAGGATGGGATTAAACCAATAAGGAACAACGGGGGTGAGAACAGGTACCTCATCAGCTGAATCAGAAAAGGGAAGGGTCACTGTACAGAGCGAGAAGACGTTGGCTGTGCAACCTCCTGCGAAATTCAACCTAGGCAAGGAGCGATGGGAGGCGCATTTGTCCCGATTTAACTTTTATATTGATGCCCAAATACAAATAAAAATAAACTAAACAATGCAGCCGACTTTCCGGAAAAAAGGGAAAAGGGGCTGTTTCTAAACAATTGCAGAAACAATGTCTTTGAAATGGCCACCAACTTAGCTGAACCTATGACAATAGAAGAAATTCCATGGAAAGACTTGATCGAAAAACTAACAGCCCATTACGCCCCCTCTATGAATTGCAGAGGGAGAATCTACTGAAAATGCTGCAGCCGAGGTCCATCAAGCCTGCACCCATGATCGGCCAGAAGAATCATCAGAAGATGAGGAGGATGAGATCCACCAAGTCTCCAGGCAAGTCAAGAAAGCAAGAACCTGTGGTTGCTGTGGAGGATTCCACCTGAGGACTAATTGCCGATTCAAAGGCATGAATTGCCTCTGCTGTGGAAGATGAGGCCACCTGGCATGCATTTGCAGAGCGCCTCAGCCTGTTACCATCTCCCCACCTCAACCAACAAGCCAAAAGTCCTTTCAAAGCAAGCCTGAGCGAGTTAAAAAAGCAACCTGGAAACCCAAGCGTCCCCGGGAAGGCGCGGACGCTTTTCAAATATAATATAACTTGAGGTCCAAACAATCATGACCAATAAGGGGGGGCCTTCAAATGCACGCAGTTGCAATTTGGCATCAGCATTGCACCTGGAATCTTTCAGAGCATGAGGCTTTGTGGGATTCCAGGTGTAGTGCCGTATTTTGATGATGTTCTCATCACCGCAGCAGATAAAGGGCAACTCTCCTCCAAATTAAAGGCTGTACTCACAAAACTTAGGAAAGCCGGTTTATAATTGAAACCAAACAAGTGCCAAATTGGGGTGCCAGCGCTAGAGTTTTTGGGGTTCAAGTCTGATGGCAAAGGCATCCACCCTACCGCTGAAAAAGTCAGAGCCATCCATGATGCCCCCACGCCAAAGACAAAGTCAGAGTTGCAGGCCTTTCTGGGACTTTTGAACTTTTATGCCATCTTCCTAAAACACAAGGCCACTGTGGTAGAGCCCCTGCATAAACTTTTAATGAAAGATGCCACCTGGGTGTGGGGGCGAAAAGAGGACGCTGCTTTTAAGGGGGTTAAAAATCTTTTGTCTGCAGACAGCTTCCTTATTTGTTACAATACTGTTTTGCCCCTGGTGTTGTCTTGTGATGCTTCCCCATTTGAGGTGGGGGCAGTATTGAGCCAGAGGCTCCCCTCAGGCCGTGAAGCCCCCATTGCCTACTACTCGCGCACCTTATCCGCACCTGAGTGCAATTATAGCCAGGTCAATAAGGAAGTGCTGGCTATCATAGTTGGGGTGAAGCAATTCCATGAATATCTTTACGGCCGCCGCTTCACCATTGTAATGGATCATAAGCCGTTACTGGGCCTTTTAGCGGGCAACCAGCCCACTTCCCCGGCCATGTCTCCAAGGTTCCTACGTTGGGTTGTATTTTTAGCCACTTACTCCTATGACCTCATCTACCACCTGGGGAAATCCCTGGGTCATGCCGACGCCCTGAGTCATTGCCCTACGGCCACCCCAGTGGATCAGGAGGGGGGAGAGTGCCCTGTCCAACTTATCGAAGTCTGTCAGCCTGGGCTGGTCACAGTGGGACAGGTTGCTAGGGCCACAACCAAAGACAAAACTTTGTGAACAGTACTGTCCTGGGTATTGCGATGATGGCTGTCTTCGCGAATGAGCGAGGATTTTAAGCTCTATATAAACTGTCACAATGAACTTTCCACTCAAAAGATTGGGGGCCACTGCCCTATACTCTTTCAGATAATTTTTGTCCAATCTCTTCTTAAAAATCTCCTGTGTCAGAGCACCCGCAAATTCTGGAGGCCAGTCATTTCACTGGTTAAATGTTCTGTCAGGAAATTTCTCTGCAGTTCTTGGTTGATTTTCTCCTTGATTATTTTCCATCCATTGCTTCTTGTCCTACCTTCTAGTTCTTTGGAAAATAGGTTGACCCCCTTTTCTGGAAAACTATATTTCCAATTCTTGACATTTTGCTTCCAAGTACCACAGGAAAAGAAAGATGATGCATGGCTTGAGCAACACGAGTATGTGGATGCAAAATTATCCACTCTGTGGGATACAGAGAGACACAAGTATGAAAAGGGGTGGTTTGGTTATATAGAGCATGGATGAGGATCAACCTGCAGAACAAATATATGAAAGAAGGTAAATGAGTTGAGACCACAGGAAGACATGGTTGAATGGAAGTTGATGAAACCCTGAAAAAGAGAGAGGGAAAAATCCTAAATAAAGGTATGGAGTATGGACATGATTAGAAGTAAGACTGGGTTTCAAGGATAGAAAGGTAAGCAGGTATATAGTGAACGGTATTTGAATAAAGCAGTTTTACTTATGTTTCCTTTTTCTTATCTCATGCCTTCAATTTTCTTCTTTTCTATGCTTTGAATAACGTTGCATACTCTAAAATAAGTAGCTTGTGAGTAGTTGTGTGTATGTGTGTGTGTGTGATTTGATAAAAATAAGGCAAAATATAACAGTCAGGGTATCATCTGTAATGGTGATAGTAGTAGTAGTAGTAGTAGTAGTAGTAGTAGTAGTAGCAGCAGTAGCAGCAGCAGCAGCAGCAGCAGCAGCAGTAGTAGATAGTAATAATAACAACAGTAATACTATAACATTTAAGGCAATAAATAAAACACATGGGAATGCTATGCCAGTGCTTTGTAATTCTTACATTAATTCAATATAATAATGTGCAAGAGTTTTAAGCAGACTTTCCAAATTTGGAATGCTTTCTTTTAAAAAAAGAAAAGCCTGCTCTGTGAAGACTTCACAGCTTTTTCACTTGGTTGACTCCTCAGGAAAATATGATGTCTCAGGAGGGTGATTCCCACCAGTGACATTTAAAAATAAACAGAACAGTATTTGTGAGCGCTTTCCTCTTTCCAATCCAAGCTGGCCCTCCTCCCCCAGTTTGAACAAAAGCAGGAAGACATGGGAGAATGGTAGAGGAAGGAGCAACTGAGCAAGCAAAAATAATATTGCCCAAACAAACCCAGACAACTTGAGAATTACAGATGTTTGGAGAAGACCTTTTGGAACATTTCCTTAGCAAAGCTTCCTGAGAGAGCCCTCATCCGTTATGATGGCCCCCAGATGTCCCCTGTTTTAAAGGCTACCATTGGGGGTGGGCAGGAGCTCTTCTATCTGTCATAAAATTGTATAGGATTTCTCAAATCACACCACCAAAAAGTGGGAAAAGCCAACAAAATGAATCATGGGAAAGAAGAAAGTAGTTCAAAATAACTTTTCTTCTTCTTCGCCCTTACACAGCAGTTCTCCAACACTTAACACATATTAAGCTAAAGTGCGTGTGTATTCACTGTGTATATTTCAGTCATTTGCGCTCTACCTTTCATCATTTTTCAGTAGACAAAATAGAGAAGAAAAAGAGCAAGGGCAGTCCAAGCAACAAAATTTCACTGCAGTGCTATCCATATCCATACTACATTTGCCTATATTAAGCGAGGTGTTTCATTTCGTTCAGACATTTTGAACAGGATATACTGTAGATTCATAATAATTTTCTCCAACCTGGCACCTTCCAAACAATTTAGGATTGCAGCTCTCCAAATATTTGCTACACTGACTTAAAATTCTGAGAGTGGCAATCCCAAAACATCTGGAGGGCGCCATGATTGGAAAAGCTACCCAACACTATAAAAAGGAATTTTTAGAGCTTGTTTCTCTTAAATGCAGTAAAGTCTGTTTTATTTTAATCAGCACCAAACCAGAAAAACTTCATTTGATGCAAATGAAGATCTCTTGGTGATATATCTAATTCTTCATAGAGTAAATATCAAATAATTAATATAGAAATCATGTAGCTCAGGTGGCTTCAGAACATGTGGACGGTTTCACTTGTCAAACAATTACGCTACACTTGATCTTAGCCAAAAGTATGAGAAGCAATTGTCAAACAATTGAAACTATGTACTGGAGGAAATATTTCTATGTGACATATAGATCACTGAGGAAGCAGGGCTGTGTGTATGTGCGTGTGCGCAAAGTCTGGTGAAAGATGCTGATAGTACACGAAACCCCACAAACGCTATTACATAATAACTTGCTTTGACATATACAGTGTATCTTATTTATGTTGATAGCTTAAATGTGTAGTTTTAATGCATATAAGCATTTTTTCAAGGCTGCTTCCACATAAGTAAGGGATGATCAGAAGCAAGGATATTTCATAATGAATCAACGTCCTTCAAATGGAAGATTCACAACAGGAGAGAACAAAGTCAAGAAAGAAAGAAAAATAACCTGATCATTTGTCTACCATTTCCCCCCAGAAACAACCAAAGTCTATAATTGTGGCACTGAGCCCTAATAGGTTTTCCATACAACATTCTGAATCAACAACTATGGTTGGGCAGTCTTTTCAGCAAGTCTGTGAACTACTAGTAAAAGCAATATCATTTAAGAACATAATCAGTGCCTTGGTGGATTGGGCTCCTGCCCCATATAATCTAGCAGTCTATTCTCACAGTCACCAGTCAACTGCAGAAGGAAGCCCACTAGTCTCCTAGGACCTAGCAGATGGCCTTCAGATCATGATTCCCATGAATTGATCCAATACTCTTTGAAATCAGCCAAGCTGGTAGCCATCACCACATCTTGTGGGAGCAAATTCCAAAGCTGAATTACATGTTATAAACAAAGTACCTTTTTTTGCCTGTCATGATATTTCCAGGATAAAATTTCATTGGGTGTCTTCTAATTCTAGTATTCGATGAAGGTTTCTTCATAGCTTCTCCATGTTCACTTTATCCATATCGCTTATGGGTTAAGTGTTTTTATATTGCCTGTTAAATCTTACTGAATGTATACTGCATATATGTTATCTTTTACCTGCCAATCAAAGCAATTATATGACAAGGTCTGTGTATGCTATAAATGGGGTGATATGATCTCTTCATATTTCCATATTCACTTTCATACCTACACATCTGAGTACAGTTTTGCATTGATATCCACATTTTCCCCAAAAATTTAATGAAGGTTGCTGCTTAAAATTTATGTACAAAATCTTCTATCCTGGAGAAAGGAGAAATGTATTCAGAAACCCATAATACTGGAGACTATTGTGTGTAGTCGGACAGTTACAAATATGCACAAATGTATATAAAGTCAGTTGGAGTCGGGCAGCTATAGCAAATTTGAATAAATCTGAATAAACTGCTAAACCTGGATTTTCCAGTCATCCTAAATCAGTCTCTGTTAGAGCTGTTCTTCCTCTGGGGTCTATATTACAATTTTCTGTCAATGGCACTATCATGACATTCCCCAAAGAACTCTGATAATGATTCTTTTATCAAACAGCAGGGATTTCTTTTAAAATTCTGTTGCATATACACCCACCAAGTTTTTGAATTTCCAAATGGAGTCTCGTGTTGAATGGCTTTAAGTCTGAAGTGACAGAGTTGCCATTAGATTCTTCCCAAAGAGTATGAAAGAATTTAAAAGGTTCACCCAGGCAAAATGTCTAGAAGTAGAATATAATTACTAAAAGAATTTTGCTAAAGATCCGTTAAAGCATTCTAAAATTAATATTCAATGTAATTCAAAAGGCATCTGCAAGGTAGGATGGAGGAAAGTGGTGATACTAAAAATAAAGAAACAATGTTTATCTGAACCCTGCGTAATTTTCAAGAGACCCATTTGCTGTTCATAAAAAAGGGCAAAATCTCTGTGTAAGAAATGATCATGTTGTTCTGGTCCTTCTAGCAGAGAGATGGCACATTTGTCAATAGCTTGGATCTTCCCTTGGGAAAAGGTTAGGGAAGGAAATAATAGGGGATATGTGAAACTTGCTCGCCAAACTTCAACAAACCACAGGGGGAATTTTGTAGTTGGCACTTCTGTGAAATGGTGACACCAATACATGGACATTATGCAGTTTTATCCTTTATCTAGGGACTATACAACCCGTGATCCATTGAGCCATCATTTCAGAGATATTTCTCTGGCATAGGGCCCAGTTATTTGCAGGACCGCAGTCTACTGACCGATACCTCCCGCCGACCCACACGCTCCCACAGAATGGATCTCCTCAGGGTGCCGCCAGTCAAACAATGTCGGCTGGCGACCCCCAGGGGGAGAGCCTTTTCTGTGGCAGCGCCCA
>JANHFO010002851.1:13665-29577 GCA_032468095.1 Pareas carinatus | reverse complement strand
GAAATTATTTTATTATCCCTCTCATCTTTTTAATTAGGCCCCATGTAATGTATTATTTTTAATGTTATTTTTATTGTGTTTATTGTGTTATACTGTATTGTGTTTTTTATTAGGCCTGTTAGCCACCCTGAGTCCTGCGGGAGAAGGGCGGGATATAAATTTAAATAAACTAATAAACTAATACGCTTTTATCTTTTGCAAATTTCCTTTTTCCTCAATTTTCTCTCCTAAACATTCTTTTCCTCTAATCCTCTCTTTTTCTTTCCCCTGTCTTCTTTTCCAAATCTTCTTCCATATCCTTTTGGACTCCTATTCTTCTAATCTCCCCCCTTGCATGTCTCTTTCTAGCCTTCTTTTGGGCTAAAGTTTCACCACCTCTGTCTTTTTCCAGTTCCTTAGAAGAGAATTTTTTCTTTTCTGCTCCCTTGAACTCTATCAATCTTCCTATCCCTCTCTTCCTAACTATTTTTCATATTTTATCTAAGTTTAACATTGCCAATTTTGGTGTTTTTTGCACCAATTCTTTTTTATTTTCCTTTCCCTTTCTTCTTCCCTTTGTATTTTTCCTCTCAAAATCTCTAGCATTCTCCCCACCTGTATTGTGAGTTGTTCCCCCCAGTGACTATTCTCTTGTTCTTCCTGTGCTGTCGCCATCTTGATCAAACTTTTTTTCTCTCTTTTTATTTATCCACATCCTCCATATGTCACGTTGCTTTAAGTCTGAATTAAATTAAGTCCAAATTGTTTTGCGTCCCAATGTTCCCAACCTTTGATATTTTATAATCCTTTATACTTTTTTTTAGAAAGCCATTTAAATTCCTTATTGATTTCAGTGTTCAATATTCCGTCTTTGTTTCTTTTTTTAATCCAGCACTCATTCGCTTTTTCTTATTTGTTAAAGTTTCAGCTTTAAATAAGCCAAGTCCAGGGAATAGGTTCTCAAGTTAACACTATCAATATCTATTTGTTTCTATAATTGATGTTCAGTTTTTTCTGATCTCCAATCTCTTCCTAGTATTCCTCTTCACACTGTAGTAATTTGCCACTTTTTTAAAAGTCTTTACGGGCAAAAGGTTGTTTTTTGTTTTTTTGTTTTTCTCTAGCCTCAAAAGAAAATCTTCATTAACTTTACTCATTTGCATGATAGGTAATAGTTTCTTGATAGCGGTAGAGTCATATGTTTTTTATTTAAAGCCTTTAATTATCTGAAAATATCATTTTAAAAATAAATTTTGTTTGTATATCAATTTGGAGTTGGGTTCTACAAGATGATGGAACACATGTATAGACCAACTAAGGCTCAGATGTGACTTAACTGCTAAGATTCAGATTTTATGAAATACCAAGCAGGATTTTCCTTTATCACCTTTCCTATTTCACTTACTGTAGCTATAGAAGCTAAGCAATAGCACAAAACAGGAGATAAGACATCTCTTTTAAATATATTCACAGATGTTATGATCTTGAGTCAATCATTGTAACTTTAAACATTTTAGGGGGAAATATTGGCAAGGGCAGCCTTTGGCATTTCTACTCTCAATATTGCAGTTCAGTCCTCAGATTGGAAAAAAAACACCCTCCGAAATGACCTTATTTTTTAATATAGTGCGAAGGCAAAATAGAGAAATTAATTTAACTTTTAATGGTTACTTTAAATGTAAAAATCTATTTCATTGATCTGTAACAATCAGATATAGCTTTGTACCATTTCACCTTTATAATGAGCACTAATCCAATCCAATGGTAAACATTTGCATTTTAAAAAAAATCAGTATCATTTTATTTATTTGTTTATTTATTTGTTTAAATTTATTACTACAGAAAAGCATTCCATCCCAATTTCTATTCCCAGCCACCCTCCACCCCACTCCATTCTATGGTTCCTGCTTCTGTCAAGAGCATTAGCTATTCTGGATGAATATCTAAACAGGGCAAGGAAGTGAATGCACATTAGGAGAGCTTTATGGAGAATTTGTTCTGGCAAAACACATTCTGATAGTTTCTCGGTATTAACGACCTGGAACTTGAGATAGAACTTGAGAACTGCCGGCTCATCCCTATATTATTTTCCCAGATGCAAGGTTGTGTGTATACTTATACATTATTCGTCAAATTTAAACTTTATTTTTTCCTAGAATACGTTTCATAGCATGAAAAACATGCTAAATATTAATGGATCAAAGACATTCATTATTATACCAGTTTTCAAGTTTTATGCTTTATTATTTTTGTAGATATGGGTTTGGGTACTGTTGGGAGCCACTCAAAGTTGTGTTTTGAGATGGATGGCCATAGAAATCTTTCAAATAAATAAATGCAACATATAACAGAATATTTTAATAAAAGCCATGGGTTATGTTTCAAGATTGCGCAATGATTTCTAACAAATCAGCAAACATGTTTCTGACAAAAAGTATATTTTATATTTGCTATATTGTGGTAAATCCTGAACAGTTTTATATTTAACCTTTTTAGGTATTCAATTTTTATTAATTATTTCCTTGATTCAGTCTTAACTTTTTGGAACTTTTAAGTTTTTTGAAACTTATGCAGGTGAATATTAATTAGTAAAAAAAAAGAATTAGGTTCTGTTAACACAGCATCTCTTAAGGAATAAAAATCCTTCCTCCCAGCTTAAGCATGTTTCACCTATGCTTTTTAGAGACACATCTCATTTATATGTCAACACAATGCAGCAGTCAGAGAATACGAAAGGCAATTCCAATTTACTTTACAGCTGTTATAATAAATTTGACACTATAAATGCTGAATAATACATCACACTAATCTGATTATTATTGACTAACAGAATTGCATGAATGACCTTGAGAAGATATTAATCAAAGAATAAATTGTGGTTTTACCCTCCTCCATGTTTTTGAAAAACCCATTTTCTATTGCAAATCAGTTTGATGAGAATCAGATGATTTTGTCAAAACAGCTGGTTATTTTCTGATACAACCTGATCCTATGAATGCAAATTAACTTAAATATACTCTCAAAAATGTGTGTGTAAGTTGCAGGGTATAAAATGCAGCATTCCAATGGCAATTACAGCTTATTTATTTGATTTAGGTATCTGTTAAGAATCTTCAATTCAATATCCTTTTCTTTCCACTGAAATTTGAGGGGAAAGGATGGTAAATCAGCGTTTATCAAAACATGTTCCATGTTCACCAAACACAGTTAAATGTGTCATGCATTGCATATACTTAATTAAATATGCCAGATACATTAAGGATACAAAGCAGTGTCTCATCTTAGCATTTACCATGAACAAATTGTGGCCCTAAAGGGAATGATTAGTAATTTGCAGAGAGAAAATTAGAGAGAAGTTGATTAAACTGCAATCTTTATTCATGCAGTTGGGGGAATTTTAAATTAAACCCCAAGCTGGCTGGTGAGCTGCAGAGTGGTGACAAACTAGCAGCAGAGGCAATATGGGCATTTGGGGACTAGGGAGTGAGCTGCAATGAATTCAAAGATGGACCAAGGCATCACTTTTAACTTGAGGTTTGTGGCTGCGGTTCCTCTCATTTAGCTAGGAAGCCATTTTTCCTTTTTCTCAGACTGGGGCCAAGAAAGACTCTACACATTCCCAGACTCCATTGATAGGTGGACTGAGGTTTATGGTAGGAAGCATAGGAGTGATCATACCTCTGACCTGTTTTTTCTATCAGAGCAGTGGCGAAGTGTTTTGAATTTGGGGAAGCTATTAATTTCTCTCTTGTTATGGTCAGCTCATTCCTCCAATTATCTGGCACCAACCCCCTCCACAGTGAAGCTGGTCTATTAGATCTATCCATTCCCTGATGATTGATGGACCCAACTGGGTTCCAGAGGAAGCTTGGGGGTAATCCAGGCAACCGGGATTGTATGTTACCATATGATCTGGTCAAAGTCTTGGTTGCCACCTGGAATGCAAGAGTTTTGGATTGGATCATGCCTAAATGACCTCTCTGCAACCATAGATCCTATAAATGGTTTATGGAGATGCTAAGGGAGTTGGTGGTTCCTAGAACATTGCTGGTGAATTAAGCAACTACGAACTCCTCCTTCTATTCTAATTGTTGCCTAGGCAGCATCTTTTTTTTTCTTCATCCTCCAATGTCATCCACATATTTCATTACAAGAATACTCTTTTTTTTCTTTAAGAATTTTTTTTCAACAACAAACAGCACACACACGAAATATAAAACAAAAATAAAACACAGCATGCTTCAATAAATCGGTTTAAAACAGTCACCTAGAATTACATTTTAAACTATCTCTATCGTCAATATCTATCACATTTACTAAAAAAATTCCACACCTACTCCTTCCATTTCTTGTCTAACCATTTATAAAAATAATTCCATGTCTTGAAGTGTACAGTATCTTCTTTATCTTTCAACAATAATGTTAACCTGTCCATTTCTGCACATTCTAAAATTTTTCTAATTATTTCTTCATCTTATATCGGTTCATCCTTCTTCCAGTTTTGTACAAAAACAATCCTAGTTGCTGTGAGTATGTGTACAACCAAATAGATAATGCCTGTTAAAATTTTCTGGTACAATACCTAACATAAACATTTCCGGTGTTAAATTTATTTGCATTTTTGCCATTTCCTGCAACCATTTATGTATTCTTTTCCAGTATTTTTCAGCAAATGTACATGTCCCATTACAAGAATATTCTGTGCATCTTGTAGATAAAGTTGTTCAGATTCACTCTACATTGGACTCCAATGTTATGGGAGAATCAGTGGAGATTATAGGGACTGAGTTTTGCATGATTTCCTGGGAAGAATTTGATATCATTGAACCTGAGGAAGTGGACAAGGTTCTGTAGTTGTTAGTTATGCCATTTCTGTATTAGATCCATGCTCCACCTGGGCTGATCAAGGTTGCCAAGGTAAGGACATGTGACTGGATCTGGGTTGTGATCAATTCTTCCTTGAGGGATGGATTCCACTAGCTCTTAAGCAGATAACGGTGCAGTCCTTCCTTAAGAGGTCACTGACATTGATTCTCTTTTGTGTGTCCATAAATGCAGAAGCAGAATTTTTTTTCACTTTTAAATGTTCTAATTCATTCTCTTAACTTTGATTTGGAAAATGAAGGTTTTGATGAGAGTTCAGTTACTTTGAGTCTTTCTGTTTCTTTCTTTCTCCATCTACTCTTCTGTAAAATTAATTTCACTCCTTTTTAGTGCTTTTTCAGCAGTATCTGAAAACATATGTACTTTCTCAAGAATCTCTCTGCTTTTTGCTTTTTGCTTATTGCTTTGCTTTGCATTTTGCTTTGTTTTTTCTTTTGCTTTGCTCTTCTCCCTTCCCTTCCCATAGTCTAACTTTCTTACATTGTAAGCAGAGAGTGATTTTTATTCAATCATTGTTCCCAAATTGTTTTTGAAAATTTTCTTTTCTTTTCTTTGCAAATTGCTTTTTAAATAAAAATTAAAAAGTAGGCCTGCTGGATTGGTCTAAAGGACTAATGAGGTCAACATCCTCCAATTAAATTTCACTGAGAAAACCAGAACAAAGTTTTTCCTTCATTTTTAGCAATCTAAAAAACATGAAGAAAGTGACAAATACTGTAGCCCTTAGTAGCCTTATGCTCCATAATTTGGCTATGTACCTAAGGCGATTCCTGTAACATCCATAAATTAACAGTTATTTCTATGACTATATAGCATTGTTCTTGCTATTTTGTCAACGATTGAACTATTGGTACAGCCCATGTTCACCATAGAGTAGAATAAGATCAATAAAAGCAAAAACACAAATATAAAGCAGAATAGAATCAATTGCTTAAAAACAACATGCATCTCAAGCCACTATTATAAAAATTCCAGAGAAAAGACATCCTAGTTCTAAAATTCACACACAATTCAATCTTGCATATATTTAGATGAATATTGCTGGACATTGTTTCCAAGTAAATGTGCACAGGATGTCAGAGTAAAATGCATTGGTCTACCTCTGTTCAAATAATTCTTCCATCACTCAGATGATTATTTGAGATTGCAGCTGAAAATCTTCTAGGGAATAGTCAAAGCTTTTTCTTTTATAAATCTTTAACAAAGGGTCTGTTATTTTGAGTGGACTTCTTCTCAAATAGACTTTGTTCCCTTTGGACCACCTGGTGCTTGAAAAATAGAACAAAAACCATGCTTACTGGATGCTTTCTAAGGCCACCTTTCAACATGAATAACTGAGTGGTAAATTGGGCATGCTTTACATAATTAAACCTCCAACATTTTACAAATTGAAGACATTCTGAATGAATTTAAGGAACTGGCATGTAACTTGAGAGTCCATTTGGATTCACAGCTTCTGCTTGAAGAGGAAATGGCAGCCTGTGCTAAAACGTCTTTTGTACAGTTACATCTGATGTTCCAGTTACAACCAGTTACTGCCTGAACTGATAAGCATTTTCACTATCCTTTAATTACCCCTCATTCTGGGAACTGCAACTGGTCCAGGATGCAGCTGCTAAAGTAGTGATGGCTTTCGCCTGTCTGATAAGATCAAGCAAAATAGACTTTTCTTCAGATCCTTACACCTAAGAATTGTCATCTACAGAGTCCGAGGAATCAAGTCTCCTCTGCTGCACCTCCTTATTTTTGAAATAATTCACTGCCTGAGATCAGACTAGATCTCACCTTGTTGTGTTTTAGGATAGTTTCTTGGAGAAGAACAAAACTGGCAGGGCAAGCTACTATATATAAACAAGGAGCAAATCCCAAACTCACTTGTGCTGATGATTTTACCTTCTTGGGTAATGAAAATTCTGCAAACAAATAACCAGGCTCAGAGAACACCAAGGACTCACAGTTTCTAAAATTGACTTTTAAAGGAAGCCCTAGAGGGGATCTAATTTAAACTAAAGTATTCACCTTGATTTTTATTTGGATGTTTTTATACCTGGTGGCCTTAATGTATTTCTTAGTAACTTTTGTTTATGATTGTACAATTTCTTACTGTTATAATGTTTTCATTAAATTGTTTTTCTATTTTAAAAATGAAATGTAAACTACTTAAGATTCCTGCTGGATTGTAGTATTATAAATAAAGAAATAAAGAGAAGTCGGTTATTACAACGGTAGAGAACAGTGGAAGGAATCCTGATGACCGGCCATTGCAAGAGGACCCAAAAGGCTGAATGAAGTTCTTCTTGTCTTCTATTTTGCCTCCCTTCCAATCTCTTGAAGGTTCAGGTGAATGTTGTGAAATTGATGTAGAATGTTGAGGAATACTTTTTGATCCTCCTTTCACCAAGAGCTTAGGTGATGGCTCAAGCCAGAAAGGTTTTCACTTAGTTTAATCTCTGTACCAACTGAACCCATTACTGATAAATTCAGATCTAGCATGTGCCTTAGCTACAGCCAGACTACCAAATTGCTGTGGGTTGTAATGAGTTTTTTTGGCCCACCGCTGAAGAGACATTGGAAACTACAGCTGATTTAGAATTTGTGTCCATGTTCAAATCAAAGTGTTTAAAGGTCTGAAGTACTTACTGTTGTGTCCAGGGGAGGGCATTCACCAGCGCGGGAAATGCCTGCGCAGGGATTGACAGGCTGCCACCCCTACGGGGGTATTTAAGGGGCAGCGCGCCAGCCAAGCGCCATTCCTGTAACTGACCACCAGCATTAATAAAACCATCAAGCAGAGTGTGTCTCCGTCTCGTTCCTGATTACCCACAACCTAACACAACTGATTGCATATGGTTGCTGTTTTGGAGGGAGGGAGGGAAATCAAAGGACAGAGCGCTTTGAGTTTCTGCTGGAAAGGCATGATAGAAATTTGGTAAATAAATAAATATTCCAGTGACAACCAGAAACAATTGGAGCAGGAATACAGCTAGTAAGAAGATTACCCCAATTTATTTTTTTAATTAGTTCTCATTTAAACTGACAAAAAACAAATTATTCAAAAAGAAAGAAAGAATCTTGGTGAAATTCCTATTGAAGGAATGAGATATCCTTGCATCTACAAGGCAAACAAGGTGTGTGTGTGTGTGTCACTCTCTCATTGTGCAACCATCTCTTCAACAGACTATAGTCTCTCTGATTTCACTTACTTTTCAAGGAAACCATTCTAGCAAAATTTCTTTCAATGGATATTATCAGACTGGAAGGCAGGGGACATGAAAGAAACCTCCTTAAAGGCTGCAGTACTTTTGGCAATTGGGCATTCCCCCCAGGTAACAGTATTGTCATCAGCAAATCCTTTCAATCCAGAAGCACCCTTTGGTTAATTTTGTAGGTGCTTTTGACACAGATATGGATGGAGAAGGCTGGGGAGACTGATCAACCAGGTAGACTTCATAGAACATGTAGCATAAAGGTACCCTCCACTACCCTTAACAATAAATTAAACTCAAAACCAACAAAAGAATTTTGGAAGAATTTCTCAAGCTGCCTGAGAATATGGAGGAAACCAGAAGCACCTTTTGCATCAGAAGAGAAAAAAAATCAAAGAAACTCCAAGAAAATTTTGACCTGGTACTAATAGACAAATACCATATAATATAAACATGCAATCTTGTTAGCCTTCATCGGAACTCTTCTTGAAAATCTTGATAATTTCTGCATGATTCAACGTATTTAATAGTGTTTCAGCCTATTATCTTGACTCACAGAAACTACCAGTCCTGAATATTATTTTCTAAATGGATTGTCTTTTCTTTTAAAGCATGTGAAAGGTGCAAGCTGATAAATTTAGCTGGAGTATTTTACAGGTGTATTATTGTTCTTCTATTTCTGTTCTCTGAGAAAATACATGGCATTACCTGGTTATGTGGATATGTTTGCAAAATAGGATAATTCAGTTATGCTTTATTAGAATGGTATGTTTAGAATTCCCCTGGAAGACTGAATAAGTAGCACTTACTTCTAAATATAAGATGTTCATTTCACAATAGTATTTTCTCTTGCAAATTCTAAATAGTAGCCAATCTTGATTCCTAGTGACCAAATGAACAACTCCATGCAGTTCTTTAGGCAAAGTTTCCAGAAGTAGTTGGCCATTGCTTTCTTCCTTTGAATGCCAGTATCGTTTCGAAGGTGAACAGTCAATCAAGATTCATATCATAACAATCTCCTATCTCCAGTCTTAAATGTTCTGCTGTCACAATGAATGCTTCCTACAATGCTTCACTACAAAAACATTCCATGTTTTAGCTCAGCTCTCTTTTTTATACATTTTCTTCAACAATTACCTCATTTTGTTACTTCTTACATCATATCTTACTCATGAAAGAGTGCCAGCAGTAGAGAAATGAATCAGGTTGCCCCACAGTTCTTTGACTGGTACCTTCAACACATATTTTTCATCAGATTGAGGGTGAGGGTACTTGGCCTGCACCAGAATGCTAGCAGTCAATGGATGGAGATGGAACATAACATAACTCTGATGGAATTTCTTAAGCAAAGTCTACTTGTTTAGGCAAGTATTATGTCTGACTGTTGTTAAGAAAAATCCATGTACCTTTGTGTAGCTTCATTTAGTCAAGAAATTTTCACAGCTCAGTCCTAAGCATCTTAACATGTTTACCTAGAGGAAAATTCTACTGGCTTCAGTGACTTATGCCTGAATTAGGTTATAACAGATTTATTTTCTTTGAGCTCTCCATTTCCCTCAAGTTTATTGTTTTATCTATTGCTTATACCCAAAGCAGTTTAATCCATTGACCAAATATATCAAAATATAATCAACATGATTATTTTTGGAACTATCAAGATAGTAAGTGTGAAACTAACTCGTGCACAAACTCTGGTTGCTAACAGTACAAAAAGGATACATGGGTATTCAAACCATGATGTCCATGTAATCAGATTGTCAAGCAATCAACAGAAATTGTGGCAAAATGAGGTTTATCTTAATGACTCACCAATGATATGCAACTATAAGTAATACAATTTAGAAAAGCTATATAATATAAGCTATCTATTTGCTGCCTTTATTCATTATTCCATACATATATTTAGTGTTAGTAGCATTTTCCTCCTTTTTCTTTCAAACATACATGTAATCTACCATGAAACAATAGAAATAGACTATTTTATTCATGCTGTAAATCTAATCAAAGAGAGAATTAAGGTTTAGTAGCTTTGAAGTACTCTTTTAAACACCCACCCACTCAATATTACTCTGTCTCTTACCACATCTATTCATTCCTACATTGTCTTCAAAGGCTTTAGCAGACTCTACACTAGCAAATAATGGTTCAAATGTCTCATTCAGTGATATTTAATTTTTCAACACACCTGGAGCTTTAAAAGCATGTTATGAGCTTTGTGACGGAGATGCCATATGTTCAAAATGGTTACCAGAAAGACAAGGCCAATCACAAAACAATTAACTGTCATAAGGCAAAACGACCCAGTTGCTTTCCACAACTGTTCCAGTCTACAAGAATATTCTCTATCGCCAAGATATTTTTTTCTGAGTAGAACACAGTTCCAAACAAAACATTAGAATTACCCTCCAGTTTATCTTCTAATAAATCATGTATCAGTTTACTGTATGTATCCAGATCCTTGGGTGGATAAAAATTCCAAATCCAGTCTAAACATCCGGCTAGCTAAGCGCCAACCATAATAATAATATTTTTAAACAAAACAAAATTAGTAATGCACAATATTTCAAGATCCTTGGTTATACCAAAGGCTTGGGTCATATTGAGTTATAAGCTATAGTTTATAACTCAATATGATCTTTGCCTTAGTTATAACTCACTGTCGTTATAGCGTCATTTTCACTTTTCTATGAATGATATAGCTTCTTTGTATTAATCTCTATGAAACAACCCCGTTTATATTTTGGAACTGGTTGAAGATTTGGTATATGAGACTGTATAATCATTTTTACAGCTGGGTAAAGGAGTGTGCATAGTAAAAACAGGCCTTAATGTTACAACATTTTATCTGGGAGATATAATGAGAGGCGTTATGTTTTCCTTTGTCAAATGCCAAGAGAGTTGTATAGCCCACTTGAATTTCAAAGATACAGTGATACACATAATTATGAGATTTCTTTATCCCATCAATTATAGTCAATGATCTTTAAGAAATTGTGTATAGTTTCTCTTGGACGTCTGTTCAAAAACAAAAGACAATACATGTGGAGCCCAGGTTTGCAGGGAGGCTGGGTCCAAGGCCAGAAAGATTAAAGTTGAAAATGAAGTAGCTAGATAAGATGCAGGAAACAGGATGCTCTAAGATGAAGGTACAGATATTGAGATGAGATAAGATTTTCCTGCACAATGTTTTGATGTTCAGTTACAGTTTAGGTTGCTCCAACCCTAAGAATGAGGCAATGGGAGGAGTACAGGATGAAAGATAGGAAGCTAGTTTGGGAAGGGGTCAAGAATGAATTAGTTCAGAAACATATAATATCCCAACTCAAAGCAAGAGCAAACGAAAGAAGACATGGGGCTTTCTGAAAGAAATACTACTGCCATGAGAGGCAGCAAAAGGATGAGGAAAAAAGCAGATTGAAGGCCAAAGCAACCAGCTGCAGCAGTGTCCCCCAACCTTTAGGGCACCAGGGATTGGTTTCATGGAAAAACGTTTTCCCATGAACCAAAGGGGGTGTGGTTTTGATTGCTGCCTGCATCTTGCAAATGGGATTTGACTTGTTTGCACGAATCAGTTGCTGTCATGCTACAGACCGGTGCTGGTCCATGGACTGTGGGGTGAAGACCCCTGAGCTACAGAACAGATTGAAATAAACAATTAAAGCAATTATTTGAAGGGTAGAGGTTGTTTAGTTATTGGATGTTCATTCAATAATTTAGTATAAAGTTCTCGGCGTATCAGCATGTGTACTTTTATATGCTTATATGGTTTTTATTCTGATATGTAAAATCTATAAAAAATACAACAACCCAGAATTAGGAAGTTGGGATATTCTCTTTCTTATTGGATCATCCAGGAGTCATTCCTCAGGACTACCCCTGTTGGTGAAAGGGCAAACAGTAGTCTGCTTGTACAGCCTGAAATTGAACAGCAGTCAGAAGAATTTCTGTTTGAAAAATCTGCTGTTTTTTTCAAGAATGGCAACTTTAAGATGTCATCATCTTTGGACTTCAACTCCCAGAATTCCCAGTCATTATTGAAAATTGAGGTCTTGAACTCAACCCCATCTTAGTATTATATCTAGGGCTTTACATGTATCATGTCATTAAGAAAAGTGAGGCTAAGAAAATCCCTACTCCAGATGAAGAAGGATCCCACATTTAAATATATTGGTGGCTGTGAATTGGTTGGTTTTTACTAGTTTGTTACATTTTTGTAATCTTTTTACCCAAAAAATTGTATTTCCTGTTTGTCTTTGGCATTCTCTAATTAACAATTGTTTTTAATTGATTGTTACATGTCATGTTGAGAGGCATACCATTAATTACAATGTTACTATTCTGAGTTGTAAGGGAGATAAATTTTAATTTCTTAATAATATTTTATGACAAATTTGAATTATCACATATTAATATATTATTGATAGTAATACTCTGACAACTGAAGTATTTTTTAAAATGAATTTGCTATATTCACTATATTCACTATTTTGATGGGAATCCTGTTAGTCGAGAAAGCTAATGATTCCCTTAAGCTGGGTTTGATCCTTAGAAACCCATTCATCCAGTTTTCTTGGTAGCAATGTGAAAGGGGTTTACTTCTGTCTTCTTCTCGGATATATATTTGACTTTGCAGTGTAGGTTGAGTCCTGGGCATTTGTGGTGGTATCTCCTCTATCTCCTAGTCAGGTACTCCCTGCTTAACATTTGGGAGAACAAGGCAACCTCACTAGATGATACCACCTACTATGATCACATGGAGCAGAATATTAACTAAGGGAGAATTTTTACTTGATTATAGACTGTATATTTATTTATTATGTCTAGGTGATCATTACCAACATCCCTAATGTTTGAATACTTTTAACGATACCTGAGATTCACTTTCTGCCAGTATTCAGGAGATTTGTATTTTCTTCAGTCTTCTGGTTCAGCTTTGGACTTATAAGTCTGGTTATCTGAAGGACCACCTGCCTTCCATAGTTGGTGTGCATCCTGTACAACTGGGCAGGGTCATCATGTTGCAGTTCTATTGATTCAACAGTGTCATCTAATGGATCCAGAAAGTGGGTCTTTTTTGTCCCAGCCCCTTCCCTCTGAATTATCATCCTTCCAGAGTTTCAAATGGCACTCAACCTGAATTTATTTAAGTGAGCACCTTATAATCTGCCTTTCCCTAGGCCTTAAGCTAGAATGGGTGGGGGTGTTCTCCTTGTGAGATGAATATTAGAATATGACAGTTTTTTTTCAAGTGTTTATGGTGTTGTTCCTTCTCCCTATTGCTCTAACCTAAGGGCCTGGAAAAGAGCCATGTTTTTAATATTTAAAAAAACCTTATAAGCGGGGGCATTACTATGCCAGAGGACAGGTACATGAAAGAAGGCCTTGATTCTGCTAGGTGGCATTACTTAACAGAATAATAGAATTATTGTGTTAGGTCTTTTAGTCCAATCCCATGAAAGTCTTCTAGTCCAACCCCATGAAGACTTCTAGTCCAGCCTCATGCACAATATTGGAGCACCCACAACCTCTGAAGGCAAGCTGTTCCACTGATTAATTGTTCTGTTAGGAAATTTCTCCTTATTTCTAGGTTGGTTCATTCCCTGGATAGTTTTCATCCTTTGCTTCTTGTCTTGCCTTCAGGTGCTTTGGAGAAGATGATGATCTCCTTTACTTTGTGGCAGTCACTTAGACTTAAATAGATAGGACCTAGACAGGGAGTTGCCACATCTTACAGAGTGGCAGAAATTTGTAGCATGATTCAGGATTAACGTTTTGATAGGTTTGGTCTCAATCTGTTCCTATTGGGAGTAGAGTAAAGTAGATGTTGGAAGGAACTTAGAGGTCTTCTAGTCCAACCCCCTGCTCAGACAGGAAACCCTATACTATTTCAGATAGATAGTTGTCCAATCTCTTCTTAAAAACTTGGAGCATTGGAGCGTTTACAACTTCTGGAGGCAAGTTGTTCCATTGATTAATTTTTCCAACTGTCAGGAAATTTCTTCTTTGTTCTAATTCTGAACTGAGTTCTGAACTGAGAAAATTACGCTCCTGAATTCCCTCATGCTAATTTCACAATCATCACTAAAATCTAGAATTAATAAGCTAACAGATGCTCATTTCCAGAAGAATTGCTACTATAGGAATAGTAGCAAACTATTTGAGCTACAAGTTCCATTCAAGCCCACATACTGTTTGAAAAACTTTCTTTCTGTGAGATGTTCTTATTATATGTAATCCCCTCCTTTTAATTCCACCTATTCAAGTTTGCTTGTACTGAATTTAAAAGCACTGATTTTTGCTTTTAGAAAAGGCTCGACATCCTGCACAACCTTTTATCTTCCCTATCTGCTGATTTGTATGTTTAGGGTAGAATGTTGTAGAACTTGGCTTGTTTGAGTTTGCTTTTCTTACCATCCATTCATCCAAAATCTCAGTTGAGCATTTTAATCATTTCTTCTTTGAAAACAATTCTCTATCCAAAGTAACAAGTTTGCAACCAGTAGGAGGCTGGGAATGTTTTCCTTTTTCCATAGCTTTCCTTTGATTTATGGTTCCAAGGATGCAACCAGCACAAAAATCCAGCTGGGTTTGGTCTTCCTTTAAATACATACAAATGAGAAAGAAAAACATATCCCCCTCAAGAAAAGGCTGCCATCTTCTACACGGTCAAATATAGCAGGCATTTTCAAGGACAGGAAGTCACAGCTGAAGCTAAACCAAGAAAAGAGTAAAGCTGTGAATTCTTAGTACTTTGGACACCTGGAAATAATAATAAATGATATGAAACATTAACCTTGTTCTTGTGATCTTACGGTTCTGCTTTAAACATTAGCACCAGTCCTGGGAAATAGCACCAAACAAAGCATGGCATTCAGTTTTATTCCTTCCTTGATTTAAAATGCCAGAAAGTAAAACCAAGCTGTCTGAGAAAGAGAGATACCATTTTAGGTGGGCATAGATTTGGGAGCAGGATGGGGGTTCTTTTGAGGGGAGGGAAGCCTATTCCCTTAAAATAATATTTTACTATGACAGAGATGAAAGAGGCAACTATTGGACATGGGGCTGAGCTATTGAATATTCCCAAAAAGCAAATTCTGAGTCCCCATTAGCTACAATGACAAAAGATTATGATCCATTTGCAGTGATGTCATGATGCAAACAAATAAATTTCAAGTTTGAGTACTTTATCATGATCCACGTTTTTTTCAGTTGTCCCACAAATGAAGATGCTTGTATGTATTCAAAGTGATGAACAAGATAGCTTTTAAGCAGAAGTTCATGTTTAAGCAACAATGTTTGTAACTGAAGATTACTTTCCCTGAAAATAAGATTGGGTCTTATATTAAATTTTGCTCCAAAAAACGCATTAGAACCTTTTTTTCCAGTTAGGCCTTATTTTCAGGGAAATACGGTACTAAATGCATCCATCTGGCTGTTGATCTTAACTGGGGCTTAAGATCAACTTGGGGGTAGGGCTTCTATTACAAGCATTCTGAAAAATCATGCTAGGGCTTATTTTCTGCTTAGGGCTTATTTTTGAGGAAACGGTAAATTTGAATACATCCCACTTCTATCACATTAAACAAAATCACTAATATTCAGGAACAATATAAATCAGAAATGGCAACAAGACAAAGACTCTGTCTAACAGGTCCCACAGCCCAAATTACATTTTTTTAAAAATACCAAACCAATAAAATAGCTAGAAACTTGCAAAATCTTCAAATCTCTTAATATTTCAAAAATTATAACTATTTATTTATTTGATTTATTTGATCATATTTATATACCGCCCTTCTCCCCGAGGGGACCCAGGGCGGTGCACAGCCATATAAAAACACGA
>JANHFO010002850.1:111193-129336 GCA_032468095.1 Pareas carinatus | reverse complement strand
TTTAGAGACTTGAGTTCTTTTACTTCTCATAAAAGGTTCCACACTGGAGAGAAACCATATAAATGCATGGAGTGTGGAAAGAGCTTTACTCAAAGCAGTCAGTTTACCTGCCATAAAAGAATCCACACAGGGGAGAAGCCATACAAATGCGCAGACTGTGGAAAGAGCTTCACCACCAGTGGCTCTCTTACTGCTCATAAAAGGATCCACACAGGGGAGAAACCATATAAGTGCATGGAATGTGGGAAGAGTTTCAGCCAAAGTGCTTCCCTTAGTTCCCATGAAAGAATCCATACTGGGATGAAACCGTATCAGTGCATGGATTGTGGGAAGACCTTCAGACAAAGCAGTAATCTTAGTTCCCATAAGAAAATCCACTCAGGGGAGAAGCTGTATAAATGCACAGTCTGTGAAAAGAGCTTTCATACAAGCAGTTCCCTGATATCACATAAGAGGATCCACTCTGGCGAGAAACCATATCGTTGTGTGGACTGTGGGAAAAGTTTCATTACAAGCAGTTCCCTTAGTTCACATAGGAGGATCCACACAGGAGAGAAACCATATCAGTGCCAGGAATGTGGAAAGAGTTTCAGTCACAACACTTCCCTCTCTTTTCATAAAAGGGTCCACACACGGGAGAACCCACCTGTCAGCATATAATATGGAAGTAGTTACATTAAGAGTAGTGAATTTCTGATAAAGGACGCCACATAGAGGAGAGGCCATACAGATGTATGTAGTGTGGAAAGAACTTAGTGTGGTTTCATTTCTGATCACAGTGTCAAAATAGAAATAGAATGGATTATGATTAAATGATAGTGAAAGAAGGAGACGAGAAGGAGTAACATGGATGAAGACGATTACAGGAAAGTTTTAGAAGAGCTTCAAGTTACTACAATGAGGAAGCCAAGTTTGTGTGATAGGTACAGTATTGACAGATGAACTTGATGAGGTCTAGTTAAGCATATGTCTCAAATATAATTCCATTGCAGCAAGATACTCAGTATACTCAAATTTTTATTAAACCAGATTTTTATTAGGTGACTCTTATCTGAAATTTAAATCTAAGGCCTATGGTAGGCTTCTCTTTTTTTTCTTCCTCTATCTAAGTGGATAAATACCCACTTTTCTTCAAACACCGCCAGTCCTATTAGTTTCTACATTTCACACCCCCCCTCTTCCTTTTCCAGTAAAACTACTCCTTCATCAATTTCTCATTTTTGTTGTTCCCTTTGGAAGCTGGAAAGAGCATATTTGAGTGTAAGAGATAATGGTTGGTATATGTAAATAACCATTCTGCTTCCTTGTTTTAATGGAAATGAAATTCCATTAAATTTTATTTACATTATTTTTATTTTTGTCCTGTCTTTTTGAAGCATGATTTTAACAGTCATCCATACGCACAGAGATATGTGACTCACACTATATTTATTGAGAGGGCAGTAATAATTCATAATTGAATAACTAAGAGACTACTTTGATCAACCACTTAATACCCCAAAACCATTGAGAGAAAATGCCATACATTGTCAAACCTGTTGGTAATACTGAAACATTAAAGGTGGCGAAAAGTAAAGTGTGAGGAATTTGAGAGGAATCTCTTTAAATAGACAGAACAGCCAATTCAGTGGAGAATGTAATTCTCTTGAACATTGAACAGGATGTGTACTTGGGCTTAATTTGACATACATATTGTTGCATATTGAACTATAGTTAAGCAAAGGTTGGGCTATCTTGGGTTATAATGACGACCTCAATGAAGCTATTGACTCAGTATGTGGCAGATGAGAAAAAGACAAATCCCACATTAGGAATCGGTAGGAAAAGAATGGAAGTAAAACAGCTGCAACTGTTATTCCCTTCTATAGTATATGAATATTGTGTATAATTCTGATTGTTCCATTTGGAAAAAAAATGATGTAAAAGGGATAGAGAGAGTTCAAAAGCAGCCATCCAGATGACTAGTAGCTTGGTTATGTTTGTGTTGGGCACCCTCAAGCAAAAACTAACATAAAATAAATTGCCTAGGTGTTGTAGGAAAAGGTGTGGCAGAACTTGGGGGGTGGGAATTAAAAGAGGAAACAGCCTAGAATTCATATGCCCCAGGTGGAATATGACCAACTCCCCCCCCCTTTGAATTCCATTGCCCATTATCTAACTACAAGCAGGTACTAAGCATTAGTTGGACATTAATCTTCTCAACTAACACCATCAGCTTGTAGTTGGATAAGGAATAAAATAATTCAAAGGCGTTGGGCTTAGTCCGCTTGTGGCTATATAGGGATTATAGGCTGATCCCTGTTTTAATTCCACTCTCAGATTCTGCCACTCCTACAGGTGCAAAACTTTGGGTTCCAGGGAACATCCAATTAAAGTTGATTAAGAGGAGATTTAGAATAACAGAAAAGTACTTTTTCACTTTGTCCATTATTAAACCTAACCCTAACCCTGCTAAAAAAAACTGCATGTATTCAGTCTTCTAAGATTTAAATTCCACTCAGTGATATTTCTACCTTTAATAATGGTTTAGATTTGCCTATATTTATATGCATATGTGTATTCATTCTTTTATGTACATTATTTTTCACAATGTTAGTTATGCGGAGTCATGCATGTGAGATAGATGGCCATATAAATCCATTAAAGAAAATAACTTTACTGATTTTTATGTAGTTGTGTGTGGGTTTCTTTGCAAATGAACAAGCACTGATCTTGCTATAAAAGTACATATTATACATTTCAGTTCTCAAGAATTTAGATACACACAGAAACAAAGCAGCATAGTTGTTGTTCTCTTCTTTTTCTAAAAAACAGTATTTTGATATAGCCCTAATTGACTAAATATATAATGAGCAGCAAAAGGAACATCTTTTTTTGGCTTGGTTGTTTATTTTTTTATTATTATTATTTTATTTTCAAAATTTGTATACAGCCCTTCTCCCGAAGGACCTAGGGCAGTGAACAGCCACCTAAAAACATATAGTCAAATGCTAAAAATAGATTTCAAATATATTATATCTGAGCTGCTATCAAATTTTAAAAACTAAAATTTAAAACCAAACTAACCCACCCCCCGCCTGAAGGTTCCTTATTCCAAAAAGGAAAAAGTGTGATTGATATGTATTTAATGTTCAAATATCTGTTTGCTGTCTTTTGCATAGAGGAATAAAGACATTGTTCCAGCTGCCAAGACAGATGCCTTGTAAAGATGATCATTGGAATTGGAGCCTCCTGTAGATACTGTGTTTTATAATACAGGTAGTCCACGGCGTACAACAGTTCATTTAGTGAATATTCAAAGTTACAAAAAGTGACAGCATCCTTGGGGTCATGTGATCAGAATTCAAGTGCTTGACAACTGGTTCGTACTTATGACCGTTGCAGTGTCCCAAGGTCACGTGATCCCCCTTTTGTGACCTTCTGACCAGCAAAGTCAATGGGGAAGCCAGATTCATTTCACAGCCATGTTGCTAAATTATCAACTGCAGTGATTCACTTAACAACTGTGGCAAGAAAGATTGTAAAATGGGCAAAACTCACTTGACAAATATTTCATTTAACATAAATTTTGAGCTCAATTCATACGTCAAGGATTACCTGTAGGGTCACTATCCAATGTGCATGTGACACTGCTATGCTGTTGTGGCTATTTTACCAGGAACAGATGTTTATTAATTCCTTTCCTCAGAGTAATGGTCCAAAAAAGTCAGTATGGAGGATTTGCAATTGCCAAAATTAAATTGTCTGTTGAATTGCAGCTGGTCAACATCCAAACAGGGTGCTCTGTTGAATAGAATAGAATAGAATTCTTTATTGGCCAAGCGTGTTTGGACACACAAGGGATTTGTCTCTGGTGCATATGCTCTCAATGTACATATAAGCGACAGGTGGCAAATTATCATAATCATAAAATATATTCATGTCATAAGATACATTCTTGTGATAGCAGTAGAATAGTTAAAGAATTCTAAATAAGCAATCAAGTCATACTAGGATACTAAATAGTACAACTACTATAGATTGTAGGAAACAAGCAACAAGTTATTAGTCATACAAATAAGAAAATAGGTAATGGCAAGGATGAGAATGATAATAGTGATAGAGCCCTACTAGGTAGTATAACAGTGTTGTGGAAGTTAGTTGTTTAGCAGAGTGATGGCCTGGTGGAAAAAGCTTGTGTCTAGTTTTAGCTTGCAGTGCCCTATAGCAGTGATGGCGAACCTTTTAGAGCAGTGGCCCCAGTCCACTGGTGGGCCGCCAGAAGATCTGGGTGGGCTGCAAGGGGTTGGCTCAGTAGGCAGGAGTGCCAGGAGTTTGGCCAGCGCGGCACCCGAAGATCGACTGGCGTGATGTCTGGAGGCCCAGAGATCGGGCTGATTTATAGGCCTCTGGGTGCCGTGCAGGTGCCTGGAGATGGATCCACGGGGCGCCCGGAGGCCTGGAGATCAGCTGAATTACAGACCTCCAGCCATTCTGCGGGCTGAGTTACAGGCCTCCGGGCACCCTGCGGATTGATCTCCAGGCCTCTGGATGCCCCGCGGATCGATCTCTGAGCACCCATGTGGTACCCAGATTCCTATAATTCAGCCGAGCACCTGGAGGCTTGTAATTCGGCCCCCAGGGCGCCTGGAGGCCCGTAATTCGGCCTGAGGGCACCTGGAGATCGACCCGCAGGGCGTCTGGAGGCCTGCAGATCGACCCGCATAGCAAGGGCGCCCAAAGCTCGGCCAAGCTGGCAAGCAAGTGAGGAGGGAGTGAAGCGCCACAGTGGTATGTCTGTGTGTCTGTCTGTCTCTCTGTCTCATTCGGTGTGTGTGTCCGTCTGTCTTTCTGTCTCTGTGTGTGTTTCATTCTGTGTGTGTGTGTGTGTGTCTTTCTGTCTCTGTGTCTCATTCTCTTATCTCTTTCTCATTCTCCCTCTTTCTCTCATTCTCTCGATCTCTGTTATAATTTTTGTTATAATTAAATAAGCTTTTTAAATTTTATTATATTAAATAGGTGCCTTTTATATTAATAAAATGGAAGTTCTCTGTTCATTATTTTACAAATGTATCTTTAAAAAAATCATATTAGTGGTCCATGAGATTTTAAATTATGAATTTAGTGGTCCCTGAGGTCCAAAAGGCATTGTTTTTAGTATATCATTTAGTACTACAAACGGAAACGGCAATTCCTTTGAAATAAATGTTGCAATCTCAAATAAGTTTCTGTATGACACTTTACTTAAAGTTTGTTAATTTGTTCTTTAGTTGTCACATTTATATGGCTACTGATAAAAAGGCTGGGTTACTTGTCTGAGATTCAGAGTCACTTAGACTTATTCATCCAATGCTGATCAGGATTATCATTTTCTTTGTTAAAAAAACCTAGTAAAGTTGCCTTGAAAGAAAGCTCAAATAACATTAAAGTGAGCTGGGAAAAAAAATTAAGAAGCGTTTTGTTTCATATTAAGGTATAATTTGTTCAGGTCAATATTACAAAGTACATTTGATCTTAATTTGCTTAAACCATTGAGGCTTTGAATCAGATATTGCTAAACCCTAGGCCAGTGGTGGCAAACCTATGGCACGGGTGCCAGAGGCGGCACTCAGAGCCCTCACTGTGGCCACGTGCGCCATAGCCCCAGAACAGATTTCTTTACTAGGAAGCGAGAGTTATGCAGGACTCCCCTCACCCTCTCCACGCACACCTGAGAATATATCTGACATCACTCGCCCCTCTGCTCAACAGACTAATGGGAGCACTTCCTCCCCTCCCATCTGGGGTAAGGCGGGAAACTCAAATGTGGTGTGGAGTCTGTGGCTATGATGAGTAAGGAGAGGAGCTAGGTTGGAGGGGAGCATAGCTCACAGCGGACTGCAGAAGATGGGATAGGCCGCTGGAAGGCCCGCAGTGGGCCATGTTTAAGCTACAGAAGCTGGCGGAGGCCACTGGGCATGGGGGGGGGCATATGGGTGCTGACAGCCATGGAGGGTATGGGGTTCGCTGACAGGTGCGGGGGGTGCCTATGGTCATGGGGGGAGGTGTGTGTTGCCATGTTGGCACTTTGTGATAAATAAGTGGCTTTTGTGTTGCAGTTTGGGCACTCAGTCTCTAAAAGATTCGCCAGATACGAGGGGGAGAGGTGTTTGACAACACATGCATCATGACTTGATGATGTGAACTCTATGACTTACACATTTGTATGAGATATTAGGAGGGACAAGAGTTGCATTGTAATGTCATGCATATTTCACCATTGTTTTTGACAATGCAGTTAGTAGCAAATGCTTAGTGTTTTTATCTTTATATAGCTAGGAACAATATGGAACACATTTTCATTTTTCTGGGATATAGCAATTGGATTTGAGCCTTCTCCTCATGAATTTGGGTCCTCATAAGACTCTACTCCCTATCTGCTTCTCAGCATATTGAAAATCTGCAAGGAGTAGTAATAGAGGAGGGGAGTTTGCTATTTGAATAAAATACCATGATATTGATTTCAGCAACTAGTCTTGAATCATAGTAATTATCTCTGCTAATCTCAGTCACAAGATTTTTTAAAAGGATGAGAATAAAGAGATCTTTAGTTTTATTATTCAAAATCATATTTCCTGCTACCCAGTCCCCAATTCTGAGTAGCTGTGTGACTCATTTGTAAAATTTATTCAGTATCCAGCCTGTCTTTTCCGTCTTTGTTCACTTTTTATTTCTCTTTCCCATCTGCTCTCTTCTCCATGTATTTCATTAATTATTTCTCTTCTAAAATATAACCATCTTTGAAAAAATAACCCCTTCTTCCTTTGCTACCTTCTGTTCCTTGTTCTCCTCTTCTCCATCATCATCATCATCATCATCATCATCATCATCATCATCATCATCATCATCATCATTTTATTTCTATTTCTTTCATAAGTGTCACATTTAGTATTGCCACTCCATTGACTTAGGCTTGGATTAGGGTTAGGAGATCATGGACAAACAACTTCATTATTTCTGCTTCTGTGTATCTTATAGCTGCAGTCCTATTGGAATCTAGCTTGTGTATATATACATCACCTTATCTTCATGAGGAACCGAGAAAATGGTGGTATCTTTTGGACCAGAAAAGCAGAGGCAAAGTTCTGGCTTCCATTAATTCCAAAACAGTTCTCAATATTTGCACTGATAAAAAGTTACTTTTGACAAAGAGGAAAAGGAAGCTAGAAGCAGTTCTACTCTTTCTGTGTCTGTTACAGCTGTGGATATTGTAGCTATGGTGCTGCAAGGAAAAAAGGACAATTTAAGGAAGCAGGAGGGTAAAGACCATCTCAGACTTAAAGTATCTATTACTGATGACATGGGGTTGATGACAGAGGAGGGCTCTTTTTCTAAACTACACAAGCCGTCCCTGGCAAGTAAGCTATAGTGCTTATACCAAAAGCATAGCAAAAGAGACAGAGAACCCATTGCTAGCAGGTGTTCATGCTGATAGTGCGTTATTTCAGTGGTTGTGAGCAAAAAACATCCTGAGTCCAAGCTCCATGCCTAGATCAATTATAAAATGGCAGGACAACAGAGGCAGCATAGTGTGAGATCATTTCAAAGTGGTGACAGATCACAGCTACGCTATCTGCAACAATGGGAAAGGAAACAGGGGGGAGTGAATTGGAAGCAGGCGAGGTACCCAGAATTGGCATTTGAAAGGCATCATTAAGCTGTACTATTGGCAGCAAATCATTCGATAGTATATTGCATCCCCCCCACCCCTTTGGCTTTCTTCTCCCATTCTCCTCCTCTAATAGGTAGTGACTTAGCCAGGTAACCATGGAGGACATGGAGTAGGGCAAATACACACCCACCAAATGACAACCTCTGATATAGCACACACTGCCTCCTGAAGAAATGGAAATGCAATCAACAACATGCAAAGGCCGGTTCTGAGACTCTGTGAATAATTATGATTGGTTTAAAAGAGGAGGCTTTTATGAGCACAGGAAAAACAAAATGTAATGGGAAAGGGGATCTGTAGTGACTTTGCATAGCTTCTTTCATTTAAGTTAGAACCAGAACTGAAAAAAATGCTTTTTATTTAATAATCTCACGTCTAGGCTGAGTGAAAAGTAAAGGTTTCCATGTTATAATGACAGTACTGATGTGCTAGAAGGTCTGGCTTGCTCGTTAGCATTCATTCTTTCACTTCAATTTGCGGGTAGTGGCTGTAAGAAAAGAAATGTGCTGCTGTTATTCATAAAATGAACATCATCAGTATGATTTAAGCAACACACCAAGATTGCATTTTTTGACTACTGAGGGAACCCCTCCAATTAAAAATAATATTCAATTCATCACTAAAAGCAGGTTGTTTGTGATGATGGCTATGTTAACACAAGTACTGTGTATTGCTGGGCCCAGAGGTATAAAGTGTAAGAAACTTAAAAATTCCTTTCAAGATGGTCATCTCTAATGTAAACTGCCCTCATATGGACTAGAACCCTAGTCTAGATAATTCTTTATCTATTTCCATTTCTGATACAGGCTTGTCTCTATTCTTTTTTTTAAGGGAATGGAATTGTCTTGCCTTTTCTATATAGACTACAGAAGGCATTTCTGGTAGATCATAGCATTTATCACATGAAACAATTATTAAAGCTTCCAGCACCGTTGCTATGTAGAGACAACACAACTGGCATATTGATCTGGTTTCTATGCTTGTTCCCTTGTTACATGGTGTGTTATTGCTGATAAGTAACTACTGTAGGTTAGGGAATTGTCTGTAAGCTGGGCATCAATAGCATTACTGCTGTGGTGCATAATTATCTTTTCTGGAAGCTTGGACTGAATGAGGTAAAAACCAAATACCAACATCTCTCTGGAGAAAAGGGTTTGGGAATTAAGTGGGCCATCAATCCCAGAAGGAAAAAGAATGTCATACATATCGGTATTTTAATTGTGCTTTTGTTTGCATTTTAATTGCATGGCATTTCAAAAGGCAATTTTAGCTGAAAAGTAGTGCAACAATACTCAGTGATTGCAGATTGGAAATTGAAGACTTGGCAAAGTGTGCATATGCACTACAGAGAATGTTATGGATTACTTCATGCCTGATCGCTCTAAAATGATAATTTCTGTCTACTATTTCCCCCATCTCAGAAAGGACAGTCCCAGGATGAACACATAGACTTTCTACACCTAAAAAGTTAAAGCATATGCCTGTGACACTGAGCCTGAGACACAAAAACATAAGGGAAATAATGACTGAAACAAAAAAAGAAGCTGTGGAGATTCAAGAAAAAACAAGATAGGTTGCTGACTATGCTCATCTCTCTTTTTTTAAGTTTTTATTTTCAAACAAACATATAAACAGCGACACAAACATACATACATACAAACAATACATCAAGGATGGTAGATTTGTTGTATCACATGAAAAACAAATATTTGCAGAATTGAAATGTAGCAAACCAATTTGAGGACACAATCCAGAATTAATCTAAGTTATACAAATTCTTTTACATCTCCTAGAAAGAATAAATTTCAACCTCTTCACAAAGAATATGTTCAAAAAAGGAAGAGGAGATTCCAAAGTCTCTAGTTATATCTATCATTACTTTCTTTTTCTTCTTCCCTGTCCTTCTTCCCTCACTACTTCCTCTTCTCTCTGGCTTCCTTGTTACCTCTCACCACTAAACTTACTCCTCTATATCTTACCTCTTCAGCCATCTTTCTTCCAACCGTCTCTCCCTTCCCCTTCGTCTTCTCAACCCCTCTTTTTACTTTCAAATCTTCACCATCTTTCTCTCATTTTCATTCTTCCTTCCTTCTCCTTGCCTCCTCCCATAAAAGGGGCCATACTAGGGGTTGTAACATGATTTAAATACTGCTTCTCTAGCGAGCTGACATAGGAAGAGAACTCCTGGCTTAGTGGTCAGTATATCTGCCTAGGATGTGAGACTTCCAGAGTTCAATTCCCAGTAAAGGGATATGGCTGGGATATGAGAGCTAATAAGTTCGAAATAGATCTATCCTGGCCTTTCCTGAATTTATTTATGTGCCAACATAAAAAATATAACATTATGGAAGCACAGAGTTCTCCTAGATTCATCCTTGAAACTTGAAGACCATTATGAGACAGACTCTAATATAAGCAACTTTGGCAAACACTTCTGCCTACTTAAACATTTTCATATATTGCCCAAAATATACTTTGTTTTACATTGGACAAAAATCTTGGATCCTTATGGACAACTTTGTGTCATTCTGACCCAAAGCAATAGGTAAAAAATTGGGCTCTTCGGGTTTTCATGAACCTAATTTTACACATTTGGTAGAAGTGTGCAATAGTAATGTTGCAAGATTGAAGCAAGAGATTAAAGATATTGATATCTAATTATACCTGGTATCACTTTCCAAGAATATAAACCAGCTCATTCACTTTCTTTAAGCTTGCTAAATACTTAAGTCAAATTACAATTACTAAATATAGGAGACCATTCCCATTGGCTTGATTTGGTGCCCTTCTTATTGCTGTCCTAGCAGAGAAATGCAAAACTTTCTCATTTGAGCTACAGTTTTGCCCATGGGGCAAAGGAGTGATCAAAAGTGTTAAACATGTTTTATGACATTACCTGCTTTTATGCTGGCACATGATCAGAGTAGATAACTCTGGTTAATTTTGCTTAGCAATTTTTTTACTTTCAGATATTTATTAAATGATACTCTATTTCTCTAAAAGTAGCTACATTCTGCTACATACTGTGTAAAATGTGCAACTAATGGACCGATTAATTTTAATTCATTTATTAATGAATTTAATTTTCTTAAATTAAATAAATGTAACTCATTTTTCTGATTGGTTCTTTCTTGTATATACGTAGGCTCTTTATACTATCGTGTTTTGTTGTATAGCATTCTTTGGGAAAGATTCCTACTTTTTCTCTACAATAACAAAAGGGAGAAGCAAGAAATGCTCTGAACTAACTCCTCCCCGAACCTAAAGAAAACTCCTCTTGTGGCTTCTTGTAAAAAAACAACAACAATGACTTTTCCCAGAGTGAGTTCTCTCTTTCAGAGCCTTTGAATTAAGAATCATTTTCACAGCCAGGTACAAAATGGGAAGTTGTCTTACTCTTGAACGCTCCAAGCAGTTTATTAAAGAAGGAGGATGGTACTGTGGGGACACAATGCAAACAGTATAGAGAAAACGAGCTAATTATTAACTTCAGAGCTTCCAGAAATATGCATGTAATACTGTTTCTTAACGAAACCCAAGAGCAGAAGAAGGAAGACGAAGTAAATGGGAGCCTTCATCTGATAGAGGTGATTCTTTCCCTGGATTGATTGTCACACATAATATTTAAAAATCAGGAAGCGTCCATCATGAATAAATGGAAAGTAAAGAAGATGCCTCTTACAAAAGTTGAGGACACAATGGCTCTCAAATGGGCCAGGACAATAAATCGTGGTGAGGAGCAGCGGTATGCTGAAAAGGTCAAAGCTCTCCAGAAAGCTATAACTCGCAGGTGCCTCGAAGTGGACCGAGAAAAAGCAGCCCTTGTCAAGTTCCAGGAGAAAGTTCAGATGTGTACAGGGCACCTTGGCGAGGATCGTCCAAGAGCACATAAGAAGAAAAATTGCCTATCGAAATAATTCACTCTTCATTGGGTGATATTGCTGATGCTCTGGGATTTACATTCCTGTCTTGAGATCTTTGGCACCTGGAAGACTTTAATTCTGATGCTTGAAGTATGGAAACGTAGGGCTGCATCTCTTTGCAACTTTGAGACATGGCCTCATTTGGTAAGTTTTGTCTTGGAAATTAATCTCTGATGGAGTTTTTTTTAAATTAGAATAACTATGACAGCAGCTGGAAAAAAGATAATGATCACAGCTGCAATTAACTCTGCAGAAATGTATCATGAATGAAAGGGCACATCGAGAAAAGATTTGGAGACTTGATACAGTTCAAGTCTCAATCAAAACTTAAAACATAGCAAAACAAAAAAGAAATGCTGGAAACTACATTAACATTTTAAATGCATTTTTTCCTATGAAAGATATTTTGATCTGACCGGCAAGCAACAATGACTAAAAGCAAATAAATTTACAGTTTATGGTTACCAACATGCAGAAAAATTATTACTGGAATTTCAGACATAAATATTGACTAGGAAAAAAAGTAAACTGCAAAACAATGGAACTTTCTCAGTATAAAACTTATCATCTTTTCAAACTGCACTTCATAATTCATTTGGGTTCAGGACAATTTCATTCTAAGTAGAGGTGCGTGGGGTTATGGTGTCAGGCAATCACTTCAGAACAGTAGTTTGAACATCACACTAGAGGGGTGAATGGGAACTGAGGAAGAAATTAAAAATCAAAGCAACAATCCCTACTAGCTTGGTAAAGTATTATAAAGAAGATGTTTCTGGACTTTTTGCTTGCTAATGCCAGAAAATCATCACCATTTCCCCCCCTTTTTTTACAGCAAAGGTCTCTCCTACTCGTTGCACCATTGGAATGACAGCTGTCAGTTTAGGCACAGGCTAACACTCTAGGCCAGCAGAACTCAACCTTTAGACTTGGTGAGCCGGCAGGAGAGGAAGAGCACACAAGCAGCAGGCTTACTCTGCTCACAAGTCTGGGAAGCCGAAAGCATCAGCCTGAAGATGGCGAGGGGGACCTCGCTGAAACGTCGCCAAGATACTTTCAATCTTACACAGGAAAAGACCCGAACGCACCCAGACCTACACACACACACACATTTAATGACATTTCAGAATACAGTTCTATTTAAATGCTCTTGAAAATGGTTCTTCAGTATCAGTTTAATTGTGACTGTTTCATTTGTTGCTGATGACCAGTCCCATGACAATTAACTTGACTGGATCCAAGTTAATTACCTATAAATATCTTATATTGCAGGACAAACTCATCATTTATTTATTAATTAAGAGATTAAGTGATGGATTAATTTATTAAAAAAAACAGGAAGGACTAACAATATGTGCAGCTTCTTACACAGAGAAAAGCTATACAAATGAGGCGTTTGTAGGAAAATAGGACATAAAAGGAGAAATTTGACCAAAGAAGCCAAATCTTATTCAGTATTTCATGTGATATATGTAAAATAAGAATGGCTTAATTATGTTATATATATTGGATACCCTGATCAGTACTTGGAAGAATTGTCCACTGGATTAATTCTAAGGATTCTAATCTTTGTTGTGGACATCTTCCACCTTTCATAAATCTAAATGTTAGAGGGTTTTTCCCCTTCTGGCAATATACTGTAGCTTGCCTTTTGTAGATTATGTGATCTGGTTTGTTATCTTCAGAGTTGTCTGTCTTCATAATACTGGGTTACACTTGTTTTGACACATTAATGCAGAAGTGACTACAGAATCTAATAAAATGATGCTATTATGTGGATGGGTGTAAATTATCATGGGATAGCTATCCTATGTAACACATGCACTGATGGAAACAACCTGAGTGAAAAAATGGTTCAAATTGCTAAGTCCAAACTAAATCCTTCAACCAAAATGTCAAAATGATTTGACCTCTTGAGTTGAATCAAGTGGCTTCATAATGAGTTGAAACTTTCATGTGCTTTGGGTATGTATATACACATTCTTATCAGCTTGAATATAACTTCAAATAAAATATGCTTAATTTGACAATTGAAGTTGATGAAGGGAATTAGCTCAACTTGATTCAGAACTGAATCACAAATTTGAATAGAATTAATTGACTCTGGAATGAAATGCAAATGGGAGCACAATCCAGAATTTTCTTGTAGACATCAGAAAGAGATAAATGGGGCTTCAAGGAAATGACAAACGATTTAGTTTATCAACTTTCAGTACTATCTTTTTGGAGAGGGGCAATCAAACTCTTGAGCGATTTATGTGGTTATTTGAGTATATCTAGAATTCAGTGCAGTTTTTCATAAAGAATATTCAAAGGACAACTGATCCCTTAACAATCACATAAGCTCTTCTGGCAAGAACTGTACAATATCCATTAAAAACTTGAAGATGTATCTCATAAATGTATTTATCTTTCTTTTTAAAAAGAATGCTACAAGTGATATATGATAGCTGTCATAAACCTTAGACGATGAGGGCCTTTATGTTTTGAGGCTGTACTGGGAAGACAAAGAAGAAATCTTTATCAGTGTTTCTCAACCTTGACAACTTTAAGATGTGTGGATTCCAACATGGCTGACTGAGGGATTCTGGGAGTTGAAGTCCATTTGTCTTAAATTTGCTAAGGTTGAAAAATATGGTCACTAAGAATTGATGGCATATAGTCAATCAATCATTCTTACATCAGCCTTTTGCTGTAATGTTTGGCAATATGAGAAAACTACACTGAGAATCTTAGATCAGAAGTCTATAGATAACAAAAGATAATGATCAATGATTAAATCCCTTTTTCATTTTTTAAAAATTAGAAATCATAACAGTTCGTAGGTTTCCTATAAGTGAAACGTTGAAACTTTTTCAAAATGCTTCATATGGGTTAGAGGCATCCCTGTCATATTCATTACACCTGCTACTTTTGCTCTCAGTAGTCACATGTTAGTGGTAATTAGACCTCTCAGATTTTCACCACTACCAGATTTTTCCTGGTACACAATCCTGATTCAGGGTATTCATAAACAAAAGTGAAGCCTTCATTTGGCAAACTTTAGGACTAATTTTAAACTGGACAGACACAAATTTCCTTTTTTATTCCATGTTAGTATTACCACATCTGCAGTCAGAAAGCCATCAACACATTTGAGTTTCAAACTCTAATTTACTGACTTAAGGTACATTCATAGATAGCCCTGATCTAACTTCATACTAAAGTCCCCCAAAACAAATAATGACACTCAACGTTTGAAAAGTGCTTTAATATGTATCAGCATTTTTACTTTACTCAGTTTTCATTTATTTTTATGTCTTTATTTATTTTTTATTTTTTTATTTTTTTATATACCGCCCTTCTCCCGAAGGACTCAGGGCGGTGTACAGATAACATAAAAATGTAACATTGAACTTCAGTTGTAATAGCCTTGGTGGAGGGCCATTATGATGATGTCAATTTTCTCTCATTATCTTTCAAAGTGAATTAGAATTTGGACTGATCCCAGCTGCAACCTTTGTGAGGTATGATCTGCTTGATACCAGTCTCACAGCTGGACACCTTAAAAATGTTTCATGCTTTGATGGAAGCCTTCTCCTAAATACACTAATTAATAAATATACCTAACAGCTACATATCTCAAAGTTCTTCCAGGAAAAATTCTGATTAAACAAGGAGGATCAATGCTATATAGTATATGTTGTATTAAGGTCTTAAATTTGGATCTATTTGAATGATACTCCAATATCAATTTGACCATAGAACTCGCTCTGCATATGTCTGTCATTCCTGTTTCTCATTATCTCTGTTAAGAGTCTCAGAAACATGTTTTGTGCCTTGAATTGATGAAGATGGCAAAGACCAAGGAAGGTGACATAAGGAGAAGTAGTGTAGTGTAGTTCTGCCCTCTTGCTATAGATTATTCATGTTCCATTGTGGGAAGAATTTTAAGCATAAAAGAAATAGCCTGTAATGTAAAGAAGCATGCAACTATCATATTGCAAGATATTACAATATCTTATACCAGCCATTGAATGTTATATAATACAATATTTTATTCCACACTGAGATAAAATTATATTAAAAAATAATAATAAACTATCTCATGACACCTTAAAAAATTGAAAAATGATCCTGGCATAGGATTTGTAGGCTATAGTCCACAAGAGTTCTTTCTAAATCACTGACATTCCTTGGCTGATGTGGTCTGTAGTAAGCTCCTTCTGCCAGAACAACTGGAGTGGACTAGCATAATCATAACTATATTATTACATTGCTAAAATGCATGCTCCTTGTGGACTTTGACTAGTTCCAAACATAATCTTAACTCCAGATCTTCACTATATTTACAGGACATGTGATGAATTCATCTGAAAGAATTAATGGTTCATGAGTTCTTGTGGCTGCCTCAGAAGCTAAACCTGTATTTCCAGTCCTAGAATACCAATCCTTAAAGCTTTATGATCGAATCTAAGAGTCAGAATTGGACTTTTCCATGCTGCAGATCAGTTAAATCAATATTAAACCATGGGTTTTTAATACAAATAAGCTTTAATACTGGAGGCACAACCAAATATAAATAGTACAAATAAATGCTAAGACAAAAAAATGAATAGTTTTCAACCTTAAAATGTGGTGTGTAAATGCTCGCAGGCTTGTTCCATGATTAAATATATATCTAACATGATTCTGATAACCTGACAAGAAATCAGAGATGCAAGACTATTTCTGGCAAAGACATGCCTCAGAAAACAAGAACTCAACTAGGAGTTGCCTGGCAATTTGCCACAAGCCTTTGAAGCACTGACCTTGAAATGACACTTCTTTTCATGCTTCAATTCCACTCATCCTCAGCGGTGCTGAATATAGGAGCTGTGGGTTGGCCACGAGGTCCTTAATTAACGTTGCCTGGCAATTGCACCAAAGTCAACAAGATCAGAGGAGACCTTGGAAAAAACTTTGAGTTTCATTCATGTGCTCCATCAGCCTCTGGAAAGCTATCACTATTTTACATGCATTGCTTCGCTCTTCTGTTTTTGATCAAGTCTTGCATTTGTAACTATAAAATTAAATTCTGAATATTAAAAACTGTCCATTGTTAATCATTAAAGGTTGCCACTGGCTTAAGTAAGAGTTGAATTTTGCCTATACAATTTTGGTTTCTCTTTATTTGTTCGGATTAAATATTTGAATAAATCAGCCTGTGCTGCAATTATATTAAGCTGTTCTTTTTAAAATAATAGTACATCCTATGTTTATGTTTTTCCTTAAACCTATTAATTTAGTTTAGTTCAAATATCAAAGCACACATATCAATGTCAGATATGCTGTTATGTGACTTTGAAATCAAGCTACAAATAGAAAGCATTTTATATAAATTCATTTTAAAAAAATTAAAGGAATCTTATAATGGTAAACTCTGTGCCAAGGAATAACATATATGTGTATGTATGTAGATAAATTTTATTCTAAAACTTTGTCTACTTCAAAGTTCTTCCCTTCAATACATTTGACATTTCTCAGGAGTATACGCACACATATCTGATGTCATGAAAGGAAAAGCATCTATGAAATAGTTCAAAAGAATATCAGCCTTCATTTTTTCCCCTATCACTGCCACAAAAGCATTTGACCATTCTAGTATGCTGGACTGAATATCTTAAGAGTTATTTTGTCCTATGCGGCAGTTTGTTTTCTATATATAGTGTTATTATTTTAACAAATTTGTCCAATTCTTTTTTCACATCTCCATCTACTCGCTTGATTTGATGCATAATTTTGCTAATTCAGCAAAAAGTAGCAATAATTTCATATGCTCTTCTGTATTTTTCCTGATTGTGCACTTCCTGAAGGTGATTTTTCTTTATTACAATATAATTATTATCAAATATATTATTGTTGAGTGCAGTTTTCAAAGAATTAACAGATGAATCTTATATATATTTTCATAGTTGTAAGCCGAATTACAAAATTCTAAAAAATATAGATTTTGGTGTACATGTATATTTGAGTACAAGAAGTAAGCAATCTGGTGCTTGTCAGATGTTTTGAATTTCAGCACTTATTAGACCCAACAGTATGGCTGGGAATTACAAACAGAGATACAAAAGCATTTATAGACACCAGCATCCTTTCAATTCATGTTTGCATCCTGCATTTGCCACAAGTAAGTAACTTGTGGGATTTGAGTTGTGAGTTCATGACAGAAGCTTTATTATTCATTCCCCTTTGTACCCCCTTCCTAAGGTTGTTTACCTCCCTATCACTTCTGTGTAAGATGGAATTGCGGCTTGTTGTGGGGCTACTATCAAGAGCCAGGATGGTGTAGTGGTTAAAAGCAGCACTGCAGGCTATTTCTGCTGACTGCCATCTGCCATTATCCATCATAAATTCAGCAGTTTGATTTTCACTGGCTCAAAGTTGACTCAGCCTTCTATCCCTTCGGGGTCGGTAAAATGAGGATCCAGATTGTTAGGGGCAATATGCTGACTGTGTAAATCGCTTAGAGAGTGCTGTAAAGCACTGTTAAGCGGTATATAAGTCTAAATAAT